>ML777014.1:581279-598104 GCA_009831015.1 Picea engelmannii | reverse complement strand
CTGAGAGAGCAGGTCACCAATCAGACTGTTCAGGTCCATTACATTCCCACTACAGAACAAATTGCAGACATCTTTACTAAACCCCTAGCCAAGACACCTTTTGAATATCTCAGACAGAAGTTGGGTGTCATTTCGTCTCACACATAAAAGAGTCCATCTTCTTAGGGGGAGTTTTGTATTATTTGAATATCTAATGCCTCCTAAAATTACTGCAACAGCTCAGGGGGAGCATGTTTTTTTTTTGACATTGATGTCAAAGGGGGAGAAAAAAATTTGGGTGCCTTAGTTGCCATCAATGACAAAGGGGGAGATTGTTGGCATGTTTTACAGGTAGCATATGCTTGTCATTGATGGCAAGTACAGCAACGATGATGGCTTAAGTACAGCAATGATGATCAGCAGTGCAGTGATAATCAGGGAAGAGCAGCAACCGTGATAGTTGGATCAACAATTCAGAATTATCGATGGCTATCAGATCTCAATGTAGACAAGAGGAGGGCGCAGATATGGAGGATAGATCTCGGGCATTAGATCCGAGTGTAGGGTCCGACCACCATTGCATACAGGAGAGCCTACACATTCTTTAAAGTGCTAGGAGAAGCGGTCTTACAAAATCCCGAAAGCAAGAGGACTGTCCATCTTCGAGTAGGACACATGGTGAAAGATCGTCATTTCACTGACTGGAAAGTCAAAGGAACGGGGTTCCCTAACCTGTTGAATTCAAGAAATGTGAAACCCTGAAGTAAACTCCATTTCGGAGTTTCAGAAATTGGGAGATGGAGAAGTCAGAGACTCTCAACATTAGGAGTCCTGAAGTGTCGAAATGCGAAATCCTGAAACAAGACACGTCAGCAAACCACGTCAGCTAAGAACACGTGGCACAACCAGGCAATGACAAGTGTCAAGCTGATTCAACATTTTAGGCACATGTAAGTCACGAATCAAAGTGACACGTGGCAGTTACTCGACATGTGTCAATCCACGTGTGACGTCAGCTGGTTTACATCACTTCAGAGTTTCGGGGATCGAGAGTTGGAGATGTCAAAGAATATTAACCACAAGAATCCTGAAATCGCGATATGCGAAATCGCGACTTAATCTGAGCCATCAGATCAAGGTTTGATCTGGACAATTGATCCCAGTCCATTTCAGAGTTTCGCGGATCGAGAGTTGGAGATGTCAAAGAATATTAACCACAGGAATCCCGAAATCGCGATATGCGAAATCGTGACTTAATCGCAGCCGTCAGATCAAGATGTGATCTGGACCATTGATCCGACCCCATTTCGGAGTTTTGTGGATCGTGAATTTGAAGTGACAAGAACATTGAACATCAAGAATGTTGAAATCGCGAAATGATCTGAGCTGTCAGATCAAGTGTTGATCGGGACCGTTGATCCCACGCAATTTCAAGGTTTCGGGGATCGCGACTTGGAGAGTCGAGATGCCTCATCTCCAGATTCACGAAATGCGAAATTGTGAAAGCGCCTTATGCATAAGGCTATGGTCACAGCCCTTGGTCACATCAGCGAGAGTTGGAGGAAAGAGCTAGAGCAACCAAGATCCTTTTCGGGGATCGCGACTGGGAATGTCGAGACACATGGTCACACGAATGTCGAATTTCCGAAAGATGAAATGTTGAAATGAATGCAAGATCCCTTGGAATCAATCCAACAGTGCAGGTGAATTTGAACAAGATCGGAGGGCTACTGTAGCATGACACAGTGTAACTGCCAGAAACCACTGATGGTTTCTGCCAGAGGACTCGAAGACACTTCGGGATGATTGACGGAGGAGGTGAAGAGTCTCCGGGAATATTCAAGAGGAATGAAGATGTTCATGGAGGTGATTGACAGCTGGATGAGAATTGAGGCCTATAACTGGAACAAAGAAGGTGAGCTCGATTTTCACAAAGAAGACGAAGAGTCTCAAACTACCAGAGAGGCTGAGGAATCTCAGTATAACATACAGTGATGCTGAATGAGTGGAAAACGACTAGAGAAGTTGAAGAGTCACGATGATGATCAGATAGAGCACTCAAGTTGTGGAGGAATTTGGCGCAGAGTGAGCATGCAGAGACATTGTGAATATTGCATGCACAAAGACAACAAAGACTATAAGAATGTTGAACAAAGAAGAGATAAGATTTGTCGATGTGGAGGAGAATTGAGGTGTGTACAAGGAGGCAGAACGCGGGAGCAGAAATGCACAGTCAAGGAATGGTGCATTGAAGGGATATGGCGCATAGAGCATAAAAGGCTGAAGAACAGAAAGTGATAGAGGTGTGCAGAAGACACTGATGCAAACAGGGCAGAACAGTGTAACAGAACAACGACAGGGCTGGTAATCCATTGAATAATTTTATATCACTGTAATAAGTTTTAGTAACAAAGAATTTATAATTCAGGGTGGTTGGGAGGTGCTAGGGAGGACTGGTGTCCTCAAAGGTTCAAGTGGGTTCTTGAACATAGGGAGTTGGTGCTTCCTTCTAGTTGGTGCTAGAGAAACCAGGGAGTTGGTGCTAGAGAAACCAGGGGGTTGGTGCTTCCTTCTAGTGGGTGCTAGAGAAAACAGAGAGTTGGTGCTCTCAGCAAGTTCCAGCTTGCAAAAACAGAGGTTGTAGCCTCACAATGAGTTGGTTCTCATATGTATGATAATGTAAAGAATGTAGATAATACTTATCATATAAAGAAAAAGAGGTTTTTACCCTCTATGGGTTTCCTCGGGAATTATCTGTCTCTGTTTTCTCATATATGTGACTAATGTTGAATGTGCCTTTGTTTATTTCCCATTATTATGATCATCATTGAGTGCCCTGTAAATATTTTAAAAGAATCATAATTTTTTAAGCACGGTAACAACTGATTCACCCCCCCTCTCAGTTGTCCAACATACTTATGTAGAAGATTTGCCTATAGAAATTCAGGAACTGTTAGAAAACTTTGTTGATATAGTCGTGGATGAGTTACCACACTCATTGCCGCCCATTAGGAGCATAAGCCATCATATTGATGTTATTCCAAGAGCTAGTTTACCAAACAAAGTATATTATAGGTTGACAGCTAGAGAAAATGAGGAGGTCAAAAAGAAAGTCCAAGAGTTATTGGATAAAGGGTTAGTCAGAGAAATCCTAAGCCCATGTGCAGTACTGATTGTATTAAGTCCAAAGAAAGATGGAGGATGGAGAATGTGTGCATATTCTAGAGCCATCAACAAGATAACCATTAGGTATAGATTTCCTTTACCAAGGATGGATGATTTGATGGACTATCTAACTGGAGCAAGATATTTTTCTAAGGTAGACTTGAAGAGCGGATATCATCAGATAAGAATGAGAGAGGGATATGAATGGAAAACAGCATTCAAGACAAATGAAGGATTGTTTGAATGGATGGTTATGTTGTTTGGTCTGACAAATGCATCGAGCACATTTATGATATTGATGAATGAAGTGTTGAAAGTCTTCATAGGAAAAAATTTCATAGTATATATGGATGACATACTAATATTTAGCAAGACAAAGGAAGAACACTTAAGACATTTGACATCAATGATGGAAAGGTTGCAGCGAGAGAAATTGTTGATAAATCTGAAGAAGAGTTCTTTTATGAAGAAGGAGCTCATATATTTGGGTTTTTTAATCTCTTCAAATGAATTGAGGATGGACCCAGAAAAGGTGAGAGCGATCATAGAATGGCCATCACCAAGAAGTGTATTTGAGGTAAGACGTTTTCATGGGTTAGCGATTTTTTATAGGAAATTTATCAGAAATTTCAGTGGCATATGTGCACCCATGTTGGATACAATGAATAAGAAATACAAGTCCTTCAGTTGGACAGAGGAAGTTGAGAAAGGTTTCAAAGTGTTGAAGGAGAAAATCACAGAGCAGCCAATTCTGGTCTTACCATATTTTGGGAAAACATTTCAGGTGAGATGTGATGCAAGTGGATTAGCTATTGGATCAGTCTTGAGTCATGATAATAGGCCAATTACTTATTTCAGTGAGAAACTGAATGATGCCAAGAAAAAGTATTCCACGTATGACAAGGAATTTTATGCAGTGATTCAAGCTTTGAAAAAATGGAGGCATTGTCTAATTCCTAAGGAATTTGTCTTGTACGGTGATAATCATGCTTTGCAATTTATTACCAGGCAAGAAAAGTTGAATCAGAAACATGCAAAATGGGTAGAATTTATGCAGAATTTTACCTTTTTTACTAAGAACATTGTTGGAACTACTAAAAAAGTCACAGATGCTTTGAGCAGGAGGAATTTGATTGTACAGGAATTCTGAGTGGAGACCTTGGGGTTCGAGCACCTCAAGGAGATGTATAAGGAAGATGCATATTTCAAAGAAGCTTACGAGGCATGCAAGAATCCTTTATTGGGAGATAGAAGCCCATGGACTGAATATTTGATTCAGGATGGATTATTGTTTAGAGGAAGCCAATTATGCATTCTAAAGTGCTCAATGAGAGATAGCATGTTGAAATAAAAACACAGTGGAGGTTTAGTTGGACACTTTGGTCACGATAAGACATTTGCACAGTTGAATAATTCATATTTTTGGCCGAGCATGAGGGAAAAAGTGAAAAATTTTGTGAACAAATGCAGAATTTGTAAGTATGCAAAGGGAAGACAACAAAACATTGGTTTGTATCAGCCACTACCAATTCCAGAGAGGTTGTTGGATGCAATCAGTATGGATTTTGTTTTGGGATTTCCTAGAACTCAAAAAGGGAGTGATTCCATATTTGTTTTGGTAGACAGATTCTCAAAAATGGCACATTTCATACCATTCCAGAAGACAAATGATGCCACACACATCGCCAATTTTTTTTTTCAGAGAAGTAGTAAGACTACATGGATTTCCAAGGAGCATAGTTTCAGACAGAGACACCAAATTTGTAGGACACTTTTGGAGGACTCTATGGAAGAGGTTGGGGACGAACTTGTCCTTTAGTTTAGCATATCACCCTTAGACAGATGGACAGACTGAAGTAGTAAACAAGAGTCTTGGAAACTTGTTGATAAGTTTAGTCACTTAGCAAGGTCGACAATGGGATCAGATTCTAGCATAGGCAGAATTTGTGTTCAATAATTCAGTGAACGGGAGCAAAGGGAAAAGTCCATTTGAAATTGTGTATGGTATACAGCCAAGAGGGATTTCAAAGTTGAGAAATTTGAATCAAGATGAGTTCATAAGTGTTGGAGCAGAGAATTTTGCAACAGAGATGCAGAAACTCGATAGAGTAAGAGAACAGCTACAGGACAGCAGACAGAAATACAAGAGCAGAGTTGATCAAAAGAGAAGGGAAGTTCAATTCGAAGTTGGATATGAAGTTCTAGCGCATTTAAGAAAAGAGAGATTTCCAAGGGGAACATATAACAAATTGATTATGAAGAAGATAGGACCATGCAGGATTCTCAGAAAATTCACAGCCAATGCTTATGAGATTGGGTTGCCAGACAATGTTGGGATATCGCCAATATTCAATGTTGCAGACCTGTATCCTTACAAGAGAGATGAAGCAGGAGAATCAGATGATCAAAAATAAATTCAGTGGGAAGAGAAATTTCCCACAGCAGAAAAAACTCAGATGGAGAAAATCATCGAACAGAGAGAGGAAAAGAAAACAAGAAGAAAGACATATCATGAATACTTAGGGAAGTGGAAATATCATCCAATGGAAGATGCAAGTTGGGTCACAGAACCTGATATTTTGAAGCATGGAAAGACAGTACAGGAGCTCATGGACAGGAGTCCATGAAAAAATTTAACCAGAGGAGTATGATGCAGGAGCATCGCCTTCAAGGTCAACAGCTCACACGTGGAGGCAAATGAATGACATCTCAGCAATGACAGAGTTCCAAATCAAGCATTTAACTCACAATTTAATTGGGTTGTTCAGATATTTTGTAAACAACAATTTTAAATTGTAACTTGTTTGTAAAGTCTGGAAGGACTATAAGAAACTACAGATATGGAGTGTCGACTCTATCTGGTAGTAATTAGCAGTTATTGTAATATGACAGAGTATGTGTTAGTTTTAAAGTTTGAAATGATATATTTCAGAATAGGACGAGAGAGCTCGTGGAGATGGTCCTTATATAGTTGGTTTTTACACTATAATAGATCAGTATGGAGGAGTATTGTAGGAGAGATCAGTAGAGCAGAGTAGAGTAGAGGAACACTATGTAATTTTCGTTTTATGAATGAATAGAACAGACAAAAATTGTCCCAAAAAATCCTTGAATTGTGTTCATCTCAAATGTGATTGCATGAATGTTATTATGTATGTAGGATTTGTTAAAGTTCATTTTCATGTATGAGATTTTAAGAGATTGACTATATGAAGTCGTGACAAAACTAGTTGAGTTTCGCTTTGTTTCTCCTCTGATACTTATATGCAAGGTGTGCATCTCAAATGCAAGGAGTGTGTCGAATGAGTCTTGGATTGGATCATAGAGGAGTTCAGAGGGAATCAAGGAAAATCAGACCAGGTGAAGGTGTGCACAGCGTCAAGAAGCTAACGAGATTTGAAAAACCAAAGTCGAAGAATGCCAGGTGGGCGAGAAGAATTTTCTTTTCAAGAAAATCCTTCGAACTGAGTTATTTGAAATTCCTATAACGTAAGGTGTGCGTGGGAGATAGAAAATACTTCAAGGGACGAAGCTCAGAAGGGATAGCACTTTCATAAAGTGTTCACGAGATCCAAAAAACTAGACTCGCAGGAAAGGAGAAGATCAAAATCTTCTAAGTATTGAAATCTTCCAAGTCCAGGAAGAAGGCGCAAAAGCTCAGGAGGGAGAGCACGACAGTCGTCAAACAAGATGCAAGGAAAATATTTGGACCGTCGAATCCACATCCAAACACTCAGAAGAGAGCATGGGAGAGATTAGATCAGAACCATCATATCGAGCACCGTGGACCGATAACCGTTGGATATGGAGGAAGTGTGCGAGGTTTAAAGCCCTTCACAGTGCACAAGAAAGTGGGTTTTTCAAAATCCAAAACCCCGACGTGATCATTGTCATCCATCGGAGGGGACATGTGGTGAGTATCTAACATTTCCCTGACTCATGCATCAAAGGAGTCAAATTTTGAGTCGTAAGAACTCGCGACTCGCAAAATTGCAATTCAATAGGAACCAACGGATAGAGAGGAGATATGGACCGTTGATTGTCCAGAAAGCGTTTCGGGGTTTCGACGAATGGGAGATCTGAAGAGAGAGACCTCTCAATCTCACAAAAAGATCACGTCCGTTGATCATTCTGAAAAGATCACAGCCATTGATCGTGGCGAAGGATCACAGTCATTGGTTGTCCCGACGTCATCAAGACCGTCCATTTTGGAGGGACGCGTGGTGAGAGATTAGCATTTCGTTGACTCGCTACTGAATAAATTCAAAGGAGTAGAGTTGAGGATTGGAAAATTCTAGACTCGTGACATGATGTGAACTGTCAAATCATAGGAAACCTGGACCATTGATCTAGGTGAAGGAAATATTGGGAGTTTGACGGACAAGGATTCGACTCCTTCACATCATCGATACATAAAATGGGACGAGTGCCTTTTGGGATCAGTCGGTGATCACATGCGGTGGTCACATGGAGAAAGGATATGAGGGGAGCTAGCCCAATGCTTATCCTTCGTTGAGAATCGGCTATCAGGAGTTGGAGAGTCAAGGGTGGCTCAAACGTCAAGACCCTGATACGTGAAGTTTCAAAATAATGTTTGTGTAGGTGCACGGTCACAGCCTGGTGTCACGTGTGGTGGAGCTCACACTTGGTGCTTGTTCGCACAGGGTGAGTTTCACAAAGGGACCTGTGAATATTTTTCTTGGGGTTCCAGCAGGGACCAAAGAGTTGCTTCAGCTCGAGGGTATTGAACGATCTAGAGACCGGGAGGTCACAGAACCCCGAAGGGGAGGGGGTTCTGCATCACCATCCTTTTAAACAAAGTAGGATATACTTTGGACCCTTCATCTTCCTTGCTTAACTTCAATCTTGTTATGACAGTTTATCATGTTGAATCTTTTCAAAATTTCATGTGCATATTTATATTGTGAAATAAATATACCATTTTTGGATTGGTGAACCTCAATGCCCAGAAAATATATCATAAGACCCAAATAATTCATTTCAAACTCATCCTTCATGACTGACTTAAATTCTTTTATCCCAAAATAACCTATAAAGATCAAATCATCTACACATAAGAAAACAATTAGCATGTTACCTTGTTGATTTTCTTTGATATACAGTTTTGGCTAACAATCGCTTCTTTGAAATCCATTCTGAGTGAGATAGGAATCTATGTGATTGTATCAAGCTCTCAGAGCTTTCTTTAATCCATACAGTGCCTTCTTCAATCTGTATACTTTGTTTTCTTGTCCTGGAATCTCATAGCCTTGTGGTTGTTCCACATATATTTCTTTCTCTAAATGTCCATTCAAAAATGTTGAATTTACATCCATTTAATAAACATGCCATTTATTATTCATAGCAATGGCCACCACAGTGATGGTTGTGTCCATGCGCGCAATTGGCGCAAATTTTTTCATTGAAATCTATTCCAGGTTGTTGTGTAAATCCCCTTGCAACTAATCTTGTCTTGTTCTTTTTCACATTTCCATCTACAAATTGCTTGGTTTTATAAATCCACTTCACACTCATCACATCCTTGTCCTTAGGTACATCTACCAATTTCCATTTCTGACTATTCTATATGCATTTAATTTCTTCATCCATGGCTTGTGCCCATACATCATCCTTGACAACTTCTTCAAAAGTTAATGGATCATCTGTTTGTGCAAACAGAGCAAAGACAAAAAATGAATTTATTGTGTCAATATTGTATATGTAATGCATAATTCTTGTCTTTCTTGGTAATAGACTTGCTAATGTTGGATTTGGAGATGTAGGACTACTGAGACTACTTGTTTGAGTTTATTGTGCTCTTGGAGTGGATTGCGCACCTACAGATCTCACTAGAGTAGTTTGTGTTGTGATTTGTATCATAGTTCCAAGAGTGGAAGGAACTACTCATTGACTTACAACTAGTGTTTGAACCACTTCATCCTCTATGTCATCAATTCCAATAGCATCAATAATTTTAGTGGTCCTTTCTATTCTTCCATCCCATGCTTCATTCTCCACAAATTGAACATCGCGACTGATTATAAATTTTCTTGCAATAGGATCATATAGTGTGTATGCTTTTGTATCTTCAAAATATCCAAAAAATATACGTTTTTTTCCTTTGTTATCTAAATTCTTTCTCATCTCATATGGAACATGTGTGTATGCGACACAACCAAAAACTTTAAAGTGCTCAACATTATGCTTCATACATGTCCAGGCTTCTTGAGGAACTTTTTTTCTCACACTCTTTGTTGGACATTTGTTCATGATGTATATTGCAGTTGCTACTACCTCATCCCAATAATCATTTGACAAATGTTTGGCTACCAACATAATGTGACCCATTTCCATAATGGTTTGATTTTTCCTCTCTATGACACCATTCTATTGTGGTGTATACCACGCAGTGAATTTCTTGTAAATGCCATGAATTTTTAAAAAGTTTTGAAACTCTCTTGAAACATATTCACCTCCTCTGTCGGTTCTTAGAATCTTGATATAATAACCACTATGATTCTCCACATGTGACTTGAATTGTTGGAAACACCCAAATGTGTCAGATTTAGGTTTTAGGAAATAAATCCATGTTTTTCTTGAGAAATCATGAATAAATGTAAGAAAATGTGTACTGCCTCCTATAGATGGTGTTTGCATTGGTCCACAGATATATGAATGTACAATTTTCAGTGGATATTTTGATTTGTATGACTTTCCAACTGGAAATGATTCTCTATGTTGCTTTCCAAATATGCAGCCTGATGTAGGAGCATCATTGGAACAATTAATGAAGCATTGTGGGAGATGACTTAGCATACAACACAACACACATTAATTGGTTTGGATTCCAAGGAAGATGCAACATTTTATTTTGAGACCTTTGTAATTAAAGATCCCCTGAGATCTAAAGACTAGAACCATTTTATGTATATCCGAAAGGTTGTAATTGACCTTTAAATGACTGTAGGATTGTGCATATTTTGAGCATCAACTCATATATAATTTTTTAAATGAGCATTTATTGTGGTAGCTTAGTAATAGGAATAGCTTTATTAAGATGTGAAAGCACTACATTGATCTGGAGGGAAGGCTCGAGAAGCCAAGAATGTGTATAAATCAATGTAATATATGTTGTATTATAGTTTTTTGGAAAGAGAAGAGAAGATAAAATACTCTCAAAATAAGTATCCTGAGAGAGGATTGTAAACTTGTTTTTTTTTTGTTTTTTTTCTTTTGGAACTGAATAGATATTGTGTTGTTAAATTTTTGCATGTGTGTGTATTCGTCTATTTCATGAATGAGTTTATGATTCTGTTTAAGTTTCAATTGTTTCTCTTCTAGTAGTCTTCGTGCAAGGTGTGCACAGGGCCAACGCAAGGTGTCCAGAGGTCGAACCTTCTATGGGTTCAGAATTTTAGGGGAGACAGTGTGATGTGGCATAGGGAAAGTGCAAGGAGTGTGCATATGATTATTTAAGAGTTAAAAGTTTAGGAGGGAAGCGCAAGTGTGCGCCAAGGTTCACTTCATCAAAGGGACAAAGCTCAGGATAAATAGAAAAGGTAGAGATCTAGGTAGGAACCCAAGGAGTGTAAAACCCCTTTCTTCAAGAACGGATAGAAAATATTTGTTCGTAAGAGGTTGAATTCCCTCACAATCATCTGATCGATTAGAAAAGCATGGTTTTTAACCCTCTGAGTCATTTGGACTTCGCCACTTTCATGATTTTGAACAGTTGGTTGTTCTTTGGAGGCCGAAGCCCCAATCCCATGGTAAACATCAGTCCTTGATCAAGGGAGGAGCACGGGTTGTTAGATCCCCGAGCCCTTTTGCGGTTCGGTGGTTCGACTACCCAGGTGAAGTTGATTGTTGTGGTTTGGAGAGGTATAACTCTAGAGTTCTAGAGTCTCAGAGAATTGAATGACACCTTTTATCTAAGACATTGGCCCTAGCTTATGGTCATGTGCACAACTCCTCTAGAGAAAAGGGACCCTCGTGAATTCAAAATTTTGTGCCAATGAGGTGAGCACCTGTGGGGAGGAAAACTCAGGGGTCTGTGGGACCCCAAGAGCCAATATGGCTCTTGTTAAGATACGATCCTAGACCGGGAGGTCGCGCCAGCCATTTTGGGGTTGCATCAAGTGGTATCAGAGTAGGAAAAATCTTTGTGTGGAGATATATTGGAAACCATGTCGTCGAGGAGACGCAGGGAGAGACATATAGTCAATGTAGCTATGGAGGAAGAAATGAGACAGTTTCGTGCAAGGTTATATGCCATGGAAGAAAAAAAAAAGGAGATCACGAGAGACTGGTGATGTTAGTGATGTCAAGAGTGAAAATACAGAAGAAGAGGAAGTTGCAGGAGAAGAATCAATAGAGGAACGATTGATGAGAGTTGTTGTCAAGCTGGGAACTAAGGCGAATATGGAAGTATTAATGTATGAAGGTAATTTGGATGTAGAATAATTGTTTGACTAGATAAATTCCTTCGATAAATATTTTTATTATGAGGAGATTGATTATGAGAAGAAAGTAAAGCATGTTGTGACCAGGTTGAAGGGACATCCAGCTTTATGGTAGGATGAGTTACAAGCTAACAGAAGAAGGAAAGGTAAGCCCAAGATTAAGAGTTGGGATAGAATGGTAGCTAAGCTCAAGGATAAAATTGTACCCAAGGATTATCATATGAATATGTTCAAAAGATTATAGAATCCGAGACAGAAAGGTTTGTCAGTGAAGCAATATACTGAAGAATTCTATAAGTTGAATATAAGAGTCGGACACAGGGAAAATGATGAAGAGAAAGTTTCTAGGTATATCAATGGGTTGAGGTATCAAATCCAAGATGAGATTAGTCTAGTGGCAATAAGTATTGTAGAAGATTCTTATCAGACAGCACTGAATCCAGAAGAAAAATTGGCAAGAAAGAAGAACCATAAGAACAAGGGAAACAATCCAACCAAAGGAAAAGGAACCACAAGAGAAAAGTTCCAAAAAACAAGGGAAGAAGCTAGCAACTCTGGAAATCAGATAGCTAGAGGAGGAGGCTCTAGAGGAGGATACTCTAGAGGAAGGAGACATTTTCCAAGAGGTAGAGGAAGAGGCGGAGATATTAAGTGTTATTCTTGTGGGAAGACATGACACATGTCTTGGGAATGTCCTGAAAGAAAAACTGCAGGTTTTAGAGAAGCCCACGTTACTAAGGCTCAACAGAATATTGCAAAGACAGAGAAAAAAGTATAAGTTGTTGAAGAGGGAAGATCACTCATGATGAGGAAATCCCTTGTGAAAATAGAAAAGGAGGTGCAAGAGCCAGCACAAAGAAAAATTTTGTTCATAATTGCTTGCAATTCAAGAGATAGAATATGAAAGGTGATCATAGATGGTGGGAGCACTGATAATTTAGTGTCCACAAAAATGGTGGAAAATTTGAAGTTAGAAACGAAAGTACATCTGAATCCATATAGGGTGTCGTGTCTTCCAAAAGGACATCAAGTCATGGTAGGTAGACAATGTAAAGTTGAATTTAGTATTGGTAGTTATAAGGATGAATTTTTATGTGATGTCATACCTATGGATGTTTGTCATGTTCTATTGGGGAGGCCATGGAAATATGACAAAAATGTCATACATGATGGGAGAAAGAATACTTATACTCTTGAAAAGAATGGGTGTAGACATATGTTGTTGCCACTAGAATATAAGGGAGTCAAAGAGGAGTCTAGTCCGAATATACTTCTCATGAGTGGGAAGGAGCTCTTGAAAGAATTTAAGAAAGATCAGGAGATTCAGTTTATTTTTATAGGTAAGCTGAGAGTTATCCTTACAAATACATCCATGAATGACTTACCTATTGAAATTCAAGAATTACTGAATGAATTTTTTGACATTGTGTTGGATGAATTGCCTCATACTCTACCTCCCATTAGAAGCATTAGTCATCATATTGACCTTATTTTGGGTGCAAGTTTACCAAACAAAGAAACATACAGGTTGACCCCTCAGGAGAATGAAGAAGTGAAGAAGCACGTCCAAGAGTTATTGGACAAAGGGTTGATCAGAGAAAGACTGGGTCCATGTGTAGTACCCATTGTGTTGAATCCAAAGAAGGATGGTGGCTAGAGAATGTGCACAGATTCTAGAGCTATCAACAAAATAAGTATCAGGTATAGATTTCCCTTACCCCGAATGGATGATTTGATGGATTTTTTGAGCGGAGCCAATTATTTTTCCAAGATAGACTTGAAAAGTGGTTATCATCAGATAAGGATGAGAGGAGGAGATGAATGGAAAACATCATTCAAAACAAATGAATGGTTGTAAGAGTGTCTTGTTATGCCATTTGGTTTGACAAATGCTCCAAGTACATTCATGAGATTAATAAATGAAGTGCTCAAAGACTTTATTGGGAAATTTGTAATTGTTTGTTTGGATGATATCATAGTCTATAGTAAGACTAAGGAGGAGCATTTGAGACACTTGAGGATGGTGTTGAGGAGATTAAAACAAGAGAAGTTGTTGATAAATTTGAAGAAATGTTCTTTTATGAAGATAGAGCTTGTGTATTTGGGGTTTGTGGTCTCTTCAAATGGATTGAAGATGGATCTAGAGAAGGTGAGAAATATAAAGGAGTGGCATTCTCCAAGAAGTGTGTTTGAGGTAAGGAATTTTCATGGGTTAGCAAGTTTCTACAAAAAGTTCATTAGAAATTTTAGCATTATTTGTGTACCCATAGTGGATACTACAAAGAAAGAACATGGATCCTTTAACTAGACATAAGAAGATGAGAAAGGATTTAGGTTGTTAAAGGAGAAGATAACATAACAACCCATCTTGATTTTTGCATATTTTAGGAAGACTTTCCAAGTCAAGTGTGATGCAAGTGGAGTGGCCACCGTTGCAGTTTTAAGCCGAGATTATAAGCCTATTGCTTATTTCAGTGAGAAGTTGAATTATTCTAAGAGGAAATATCTGACTTGTGATAAGGAATTTTATGTTGTAATTCAAGCTTTGAAAAAGTGGAGGAATTATCTTATACCAAAAGAGTTCATTTTGTACACTGACAATCATGCTCTGCAGTTTATAACCAGACAAGAGAAGTTGAATCATAGACATGCCAAATGGGTAGAATTCATGCAAAAGTTTGCTTTTGTTATTAAGCATATTAGTGGGAGTGATAAAAAAGTTGTAGATGCTTTGAGCAAGAGATGTTTGATCTTGTAGGAATTCCAAATAGAGACTTTGGGGTTTGAACACCTCAAGGCTATGTACAAAGAAGACTCGGACTTCAAGGAGGCTTACAAAGCTTGTGAAAATCCTTTGATGAGAGATAGAAGCCAATGGATGGAGTATCTAATCCAGGAAGGGTTGTTTTTCAAAGGGAGTCAATTATGTATCCCAAAATATTCAGTAAGGGACAATTTGTTGAAGGAAAAGCACAATGGAGGATTGGATAGAAATTTTGGTTATGATAATACATATGTATAGTTGGGTTCTTCATACTATTGGCCAAGAATGTGATCTGATGTGAAGAAGTTTTTGAAAAAATGCATAATTTGCCAATATACTAAAGGGAAGCAGCAGAATACAAGACTATACCATCCATTGTGTATTCCAAACAGACCATGAGACGCTATAAGTATGGATTTTTTCTGGGATTACCAAGGACCCAGAGGGGAAGTGATTCAATTTTTGTGGTGGTTGACATGTTTTACAATATGGCACATTTTATAACATGTCACAAAAAAAGTGATGCTACCCACATAGAAAATCTATTTTTCAAAGAGATTTTGAGATTACATGGGTTACCTAAGAGTATAATCTCAGACAGAGATACAAAATTTGTAGGAATTTTTTGGAGGACTTTGTGGAATAAATTGGGGATGAATATGTCTTTTGGTTCATCATATCACCCCCATACATATGGACAGACTGAGGTAGTGAATAGAAGCTTTGGAAATTTTCTAAGAAGTTTGGTGACTGAACATAATAGTCAGTGGGATCAAGTCTACCTCAAGCAGAATTTGCATATAATGATTCATTGAACTGGAGTATTGGTAAGATCCTATTATAGATAGTATATGGAATGCACCCCAGGGGAGTTTTTGAATTAAGATATTTGGGACAAGATGAATTTCGGAGTGCATGAGCAGAAGACTTTGTTATAGAAATGAAGAAATTGCATGAACAAATCAAAGGTCGGTTGTAGATTAGAAACCAGAGATACAAGGATAGAGTAGATCAGAAAAGGAAAGAGGTAAATTTTGAATTTGGATACCAACTTCTAGAACATATGAGAAAGGAAATATTCCCATGAGGAAAATATAATAAATTGAAGCTGAAAAATATAGGACCTTGTAAAATCCTCAACAAATTTTCTGCAAATGCTTATGAGATTGAGCTACCAGTGTAATGATGCCAAGCCATTATGCAAGGATCATCATTGTTTTGGTGTCTTTTTAAAACTTTTTTTGAGTGAGGTATTTCATCAAACACTTTGTTGATCTACCTTTTAGATGTCTTTATATGTGTGTATGCAGCAAATAACAGAAAGAGATAACCATGGAACATACCTCAACCATATGCAATAAGATGGACAAGAAAAAACATCTCAATTCTTCTTTATTCATAAAATAGAGAAACCTGCTACAATGAATATGTCGATATGGAATGCTCAACAGATGGCCAAGAAGATAGACAATAGATAAGAGTTGCTACAAAATGCTCCCGCTAATACAAAAGATGCCTCTAAAGGATGAATGAGAAATGAAGATCAATACAATCAGATCTGAATGCCAAAATCTCCAGCTGAAGAATGCCATGCTCCAATAGAAGGCTGAAACCCTCAATAAATTGGACCTACTACCGATAGATCGGGTTATGGTAAGAACAACCCAGGTGACTGAATCTCCAATATCCCTCTCAATCTCCGTAGATCTGAAATCCCCCACTGAATGGTGCGCCCCACTAGATGATTGAAACCCTAGATAATTCGTCCCTACTGAAGGATGCCTCCAAATGATCTGAAACTCTCCAGAAATATAGATTGGGACACTGCAAGTCACTAGGTAAAGTCTCAGGGTCAGATCTGAAGTGTAACCCCTCCAAACGGACTAGATCTGGATCTCAAAAACGCCCTCCTTCTCTTCAATTCGCCCCACTGCTCAAGAAATAATCTGAGCCATAAAACTGTCTCAAAAAGCACTAGATATGATGTCCAAGGCCCTGCAATGAAAACCCAAGTGATATAATCCTCAACAGCTCTGCCAATCTCCTACAACGAATCTCTCTCCAAAGATGGTGCGCCCCTCTTGCTGGAATCCCTCGACTGGTGCGCCCTCTCTCTATCTGCACATGAAACTGATGTAGAATCCTCCTGCAACTGAGTAGATATGGAACTAGAATGGTGTGGGAGAGTATTGCATCTCCGATACCAAGCTTGGGACAAGCTAGGTGGAATCTTTCACCACTGAATCGTCCTCTAGGGTTTGTTAAGTCAAAACCCTTAAAACCCCCAAGAGATGGGCTCACTAGCTAAAGCCAGATATCAAAATAAGATCATACATGAATGAATGGGAAGAGGCCCTTGCCTTTCCTTTATACTTTTTGGCTCACCTTGTCCCTCCAAAGTGACTTTCATTTTATTAATATTTAATTAATTAATTAAATCACTTTAATTAATTAA
>ML777014.1:552463-577496 GCA_009831015.1 Picea engelmannii | reverse complement strand
CAAACGGACTAGATCTGGATCTCAAAAATGCCCTCCTTCTCTTCAATTCGCCCCACTGCTCAAGAAATAATCTGAGCCATAAAACTGTCTCAGAAAGCACTAGATCTGATTTCCAAGGCCCTACAATGAAAACCCAAGTGATATAATCCTCAACGGCTCTGCCAATCTCCTACAACGAATCTCTCTCCAAAGATGGTGCGCCCCTCTTGCTGGAATCCCTCGACTGGTGCGCCCTCTCTCTATCTGCACATGAAACTGATGTAGAATCCTCCTGCAACTGAGTAGATCTAGAGCTAGAATGTTGTGGGAGAGTATTGCATCTCTGATACCAATCTTGGGACAAGCTAGGTGGAATCTTTCACCACAGAATCGTCCTCTAGGGTTTGTTAAGTCAAAACCCTCAAAACCCCCAAGAGATGGGCTCACTAGCTAAAGCTAGATATCAAAATAAGATCATACATGAATGAATGGGAAGAGGCCCTTGCCTTTCCTTTATACTTTTTGGCTCACCTTGTCCCTCCAAAGTGACTTTCATTTTATTAATATTTAATTAATTAATTAAATCACTTTAATTAATTAATTAACCTTTTTACCTTTGAAAAGAACATTATCTCTCCTTCTAGCTTCCCTGGCCACTGAAAGTCACTTCTAGCCATCCCATCCTGTAGTGTTGCTCCTCCCGATTCCAATGAGCTATTACACTGAGAGGTTCCTCCAAGTAATGTGCCCAAAATGACCTCTTTAGTGAATTCCATTGACTTATAGCTCAAAATAGTCAAAATCATGGAAATCGTCGGAATGCAACGAAACCAAAGCCAACCTGTGCAGAATGGCTCATAATGATGGAATATGATCATAAATGCAAGCTAGACCCCACAATGCCTCTCAAATACCCCTGTACTCACTCTAGCACCCATTTGGCTACTCTGGTCATCATAAATCTCTGCCCTGTGATGATGTCCCAAAGTGGGGACATTACAACCAGAGGGTGTTGAAACTCCACTGATATTTAATGTAGAAAACTTATATCCTTATAGAGGGGATGGAAAAAGAGAAGAAGATGATCAAGATGAAGTCCATTGGATGCAGCATATGCCCGCAGTAGAGAAGCTCTAGATAGAGAAGATTTTAGAACAGAGGATTACTAACAGAACCAGGAGGAAGGTCTATTATGAATACTTATTCAAATGGAGGAACCATCCAATAGAATATGTCAGTTGGTTGGCTGAAGAAAACATTCATAAATGTGGAAAGGGATTTGAGGAGCTCATGGACAGGGGTCCATGAATATTTTTTTCCAAGGGAGTTTGATGTAGGAGCATCATCAGAACAATTAATGAAGCATTGTGGGAGATGACTCAACGTACAGTACATCGCGCATTAACTAGTTTGGATTCCAAGGAAGATGAAATATTTAATTTTGAGACCTTTGTAATTAAATATCCCTTGAGATCAAAAGACTAGAACCATTGTATGTATATCTAGAAGGTTGTAATTGACCTTTAAATGATTGTAGGATTGTATAGATTTTGAGCATCGACTCATATCTAAGTTTGTAAATGATCATTTAATGTGGTAGCTCAGTAATAGGAATGCCTTTATTAAGATGTGAAAGCACTAGATTGATCTGGAGGGAAGGCTTGAGAAGTCAAGAATGTGTATAAATCAATGTAATCTATGGTGTATTGTGTTTTTTGGAAAGAGAAGAGGAGAAAATACTCTCAAAAGAAATATCATGAGAGAGGACTGTAAGCTTATTTTTTTTATTTTGGAACTGAATAGATATTGTGTTGTTACATTTTCATATGTGTGTGTATTCGTTTGTTTCATGAATGATTTTATGATTTTGTTTAAGTTTCAATTGTTTATCTTCAGGTAATCTTCGTGCAAGGTGTGAACAGTGCCAACGCAAGGTGTGTGGAGGTAAAACCTTCTACGGGTTCATAAGTTCAAGAGAGACAGTGTGATGCAGCACATGGAAAGTGCAAGGAGTGTGTAGACGAGTCTTTAAGAGTTCAACGTTCAAGAGGGAAGCACAAGTGTGCTCCAGGGTTCACGTCATCGAAAGGACAAAGATCAGGAGAAATAGTGAAGGCATAGTTCTAGGTAGGAACCCAAAGAGTGTAAAACCCCTTTGCTCAAGAACGGACGGAAATTGTATGTTCGTAAGAGGTCAAATTCCCTCAAAACCGTTCGATCTATTAGAAAAGCATGGTCATTAACTCTCCAAATCCTTCGTATTTCTCTGCTTCTGTGATTTGGAACAGTTGGTTGTTCTCGGGAGGCCAGAGCCCCAAATCCCGGAGTAAATGTCAGTCGTTGATCAAGGGAGGAGCATGGGTCGTTAGATCCTCGAGTGCTTCGGCGATTTGGTGGTTCGATTACCCGAGTAAAGTTGATTGTTGTGGTTTGGAGCAGTATAAATATGGAGTGGTGGAGTCTCGGAGCATTGAAATGCACCTTTTAGCTAATCCCTTGGCCCTAGCATGCGGTCATGTGCATAACTCCACTGGAGAAAAGGAACCCTCATGAATTCAAAATTTTGCACCAGTGAGGTGAGCACCTATGGGAAGGAAAACTTAGAGGTCTGTGGGATCCTGAGAGCCAATCTGGCTCCTGTCAAGATATGATCCTAGACTAGGAGGTCACATCACCCTGTTGGGGTTGCATCACATCCTTCACATATTCTTTTTGGTTTTTCAATTAATGGAAAACCTTTCACCATATCCTTTGTATGTAGTAGCTTCAGACCTCCAAAGTCCAAATGTCCAAATCTAAAATTCCACAGTCGGGAATAATCCTATACTTCGGATTGGAATGTTTCTTGCAACTCCACACCATTGTCTTTTTTTTTCTTAAAACTATGTGCACTACCTTTCTCTTCCTTAGAAAAACACACACTTTCTTCTTTGCTTTTTGCTTGGAATGTAGTGTCAAAGTGCACATATTTTTCTTCATAGACAACTTGTGTTGTTTTTATCTTCTTGGCTAGCTTCAATATCAATGGAAACATTATGTTTTTTGTCATCTGAATTCTTGCAATAAGTTGGTTGCTTGGATATCTGTCCAAAATCACACGGTGATTATCTTCCATGTAGATTCTATATCCTTTCTATAACAATTGTCATGTGTTCATCAAGTTATGTTTTAGGCTAGAAACATAATATACATCAGGAATAATGTTTTGCTCCCCCTGTTTAGTAAAAATTTTAATACTGCCTTTACCTAAGACAGTGACTTGGATATCTGTTCCAAGTGTAACTTTAGTTTGAACTGACTTATCCAAACTAGAAAACAATTCTAAATTTCATGTCATGTGATTAATGTAGCCTGAATCTAGATACCATATGTCGCATGGACTTTATTGAGAAACATTGCATTCAACTAGGGAAATTATATGCATTGCTTCAGCACACGCCATAAACATAGGGTTGGTGAGACTATTTGCATTGTTTGATTGATCGTGTCCTTACTTGTTCTGATTATATTGTCTCTTCCTGCATTCATATGCATAATGTCCATACTTTTTACAGTAATGGAACTGAATCTTTGATTACTCGACTAATTGTTATTTTGATTTTGACCTCTTCCACTAGTATTTCCAGGACTGTTACTGCATCCTACTCTAACAGAACTCTGTCCTCTGCCTCTAGAGTTAGCTCTCCCCCTTCCTCTTCCAAGGATTATAGATGAATGCACAGAAAATGCATTTTCTAATGACATATTTGATCTATTTAATTTGTGTTCATGATTAATGAGGAAGGCTTGCAACTCATCTAGACTAAACTGACTCAGGTCTTTGTTCTATTCTAAAGTCACAATGAAAGTATCAAATTTAGTAGGAAGACTCCTAAGTACCTTCTCAACAACCTTCCTATCCTCTATGGTTTCTCCATGAGACTTAATCTGATTTATCAGGCCAATTTCATGGGTGTAAAATGAATCTACTGAATTTGAGTCCTTTATTGACAGAGTTTCAAAATCTCTTCTAAGAATTTGTAGTTTTGAAGTATTAACTTTGTCCATACATTGATAAGAAGTTTGTAATATGTCCATGCTTCCTTGGCTTGCTTTGTTGATGCAACTCTTGGAAGTATGTTTTCATGCATGGCTTGATGTATGTAAAACATTTTGTTTCCATCCTTCTTCCTTTGATCTTTGAAAGCATCATTCTCAGCTTGTGTGAGAGCATTGTATGTTGCCTAATCTTCTCATTCCACATATCCATTTTCGACTATCTCCCATACATCTTGACCCCTAAATAACGCCTTCATGGTCAAGGACCATAACTCATAATTTTTTCCTGTAAAAGTGGGAGGTTAGATTTAAAGTTGAAGCCATGATTTCACCTTACAACAGAGTTGTTTCTCTTGAAACTTACTCTGATTAACCTGCTCTGATACCAGATCTCGAATCTACAACACGTAGAAAAACTCTACACAACGCAATTGCAAGGACTGTGCAGTGAAATTCTTCATCCCTAAGTTCTCAAGACTTATTGCGCAGCCTCAATACTGCAATGTAGACTGTGTGTTGTGGTGATAACGCTTAATAAAACAATTTATTCTCGTTGTGCTAGTCTCAGCACATAAACTCACAAACACAACAAAAAATCATAAATACTCGTGAATATCTCAATAACAAAATGATTAATATATATTATCAACTCAATGTTGCGTGTTATTACAAAACACAATACTATGCAGAGCTTCTGCTCCAACAACTTCGTCATACATTTAGAAGACAGAGCTTGTGCTCTTAGACTTCTCAACTCACTATACAGTTGTTGTTGCTACTAACTATAAACTAACACACTATCTATATCGACTAACTACAGACTCGGACATATAAATACTGAGACTAAGACTTCATGTAGAAGCGAACCGACTTAAAATTTAAGACATCAATAGATTCGACTGACTCTATGTGATTTGCAAAGCTCCATAAAGATAAAAGATTGGCTCATTTAATAACATTGCTTCTTACTGTGATAGACAAAATTTGGGTAAGCGTAAAACTCGCGACTTATAATTAATATCTCCAATAAGAACAAGGAAGTTGTATTGTAAGTAGTTTCAACCTTCCTATTTAGTTGGATTGATAATATCATAGATTCATAATTTTTATAAAGGTAAATAGAAGAGATTTCATTTCTCATCTGGATATTATAAAATGTTGATATTCATGTGCTTGTGAATTATGAGATTTCATAATAACACTGTTTTTATTTTTCGAAAACTTAAATCATACACATAATTTCATATGCTCTAGAAAATGTGTTATCAACATATATATCGTAGGTATAACCTTTGGATAAAGAAATAATCCATACACTAGCTAGTTATTATGAGATCTGTATACAAATTTTAAGCTTCGACTATATAGAAATAATTGTTGAGAGTCTTGCTTTAACACTAATAAAGTGGAGCAGAGACTATTTTGCACTAAAACTAATCATCTTTTAAACATAGGAGAATCGATCTCAAACCATGCAATAAACAGGTAAATTAGGAAGACTTTATGGTTAATAAGTGAGATTTTGTGTTACACAAGAATTGTGCAGGTTACTATTAATCCAGAAGTTTAGAGTGGGATTTGAAGATAAGTGGATTGTGACGTTATAATTACTAATCGAATGAGAGAGATAAGGCTCCAAAACTAAACGTGTTCCTCCATCACAAATTTTATACACATATGTATAAAATTTTGTTCAATTTCAGATTTTGTGTATGTGATTGTGTTTCTCGAATTTATGATATTCTCCTTATTAATAACCGATAGTTGTTGTTGGTTCATAACAGTACAATTCAAAGATTATGGATTTGTTTCAAGTCCAATATATGACTCAAGAATCGCATAATAGTTGACAAAACTTTAGCAGCCATAAAATAATTTTGACAAAGTACATTTTATAATCATATAATTGGAGTTGTCAATATTAAAACAATAGAATGTCCAATCTATGTTAACAGCTATGTTCAAGTTTATGAATAATTGAGTATTACCTATTATTTATGATGTGACTCTTATTCTATTTAAGTGTTGAGATATTTGAAAACCTTATAATTAATGGGTTAAGGCATTTTTGAAGTATAGTTAGCTATTTAATAACATAAATTTACAAGTATTTTGCTGCAAGGACAGTTGTAACAAGTACTCTAAGTATTTACTTGGATACATTAAGAATGTTATGATATAGAAGATATTTTGGATATAATACTTTGATCATATCACAATTATTAAGATTATACTTATGCAAGAAGTATAGTATGGATTAAGGCAAATTCTCAAATGAGTTAGGACATGATCACATAAGAGATGTTATAGTCAAATAGGTTTTGCATAAGAGATGTTATAGTCAAATAGTTTTTGCATTATTGGAGTATAATTAGTTATTTAATATTATGGTATAATGAAATATAAATTATATAAGTATTTTGGTAAGTACAATAGTAACAAGTTATACTTAGGTGGATAACTTAAGAATAATATGATATAGAAGATATTTTGAATATAATTCTATGATCATATCACAAAAATTAATATTATATTTACACAAGAAGTATAGATTAAAGCAAATTCTCAAATGAGTTAGGACATGTTTTTTATAAGTTCACAATTTTTAATAATATCCAGTAAAAAAAACTTAAAATTGATTAAGTATAGACTTAGAAGTTTAACAATGATTAATTAGAATAAGGTTAGTAGTATATTATAACTATATATAAATTATTAATATGTATATATAATTATGATTAGTATGTAATTAGGTGTTGATATAATATTTGATTGAATATAATATTGATTGTGTTGATATAATATTAACACTAAAAGTATGTGTTGATATAATATGTGTTTGAACAGAAACAAAGATTTGGTATTCATTAATGAATGGTCAATTAATTAATAGGTGTGTGTTATAAATCGTATTCTAAGTTTCACAACCTTATATCATAGGAAGGACAATTCATGATTAATTGCATAATTGTGTTGTTGAAAGGTTAACATCGGATAAGGTAGAAAATCTACATATAGCTTAACTGGGATAAGGGAGAAAATCATCCAAAGATTATTTTCAATGTTCTCTTATAAAACCATTGACATGCACGAAGGTTTAAAATACTTGGGTTCCATCTTAAAACCTGAAATCTATGGAAAAAAAGCTAGGGGTGGTTGAATGAAACGATTAAGAATAAAATTTATCATTGGTGCAACATGTGGCTTTCAAGGGGAGGAAGCTTAACATTGGTTAAATTTGTCTTCAAAGCAATTCATGTATATTGGCATTCTGGCTTTTTGATCTGAATTGCATCCAAACAAAAACAAATGTCTACAGCACAGACTTTACAATGATCGTCATTGGCAAGGTTCGATGGTATGGACGATGAAGGAGATCAGCTTGTTCACATGAAGGGCCTCGTACCATCATGATCGATGTCCACCCTTGCATTTAATTAAAACATAAGGCAAGCACATAAGATGTGAGGTTAAGGCGAAATATTATTGTAAAGGAAAAAAAATCCTGTATTAAATGTTAGATACCTAATCCTTGGGATTATGGTATATTGTAAAATGGTTGTAAATATTCACTTAGGGAAAATGTCAAAATTCATCGAACCTCTTGGAAGATAAAACTAAGACTCATCTCTCAATGTATCTACATATGACTCACATTAATAAAAAAATTCAATGCATGGAGTTATTCAATACCCACTCAGTCAGTGGTATCAAAGCATGGTGTCATTTTCTATAACTTTGTGACCTCTGGAGCTTCTTTTGTTGGAGAAATTTATATTTTTGGCACACTAGTTCAGTGGGAGTTAACTAAATAGTATTATTTTAGAATTTCTATTTAGATCGTCACTATTATGTTATTATGCATGCATTCATTCTACTATTATGGAATGGTCTACCCTATATGTGAGTGTATTCCACTCATTCATTGTATCATATTGGTCATCATATATGTATCAATCATCAGCTTATTGGAGTAGTGTGAATATATTTTCTGATTCTTCCATATTGAATCTCTCTTCCTTTCTTGATAATATTTGTTTGTACTTGCTTTAGCTATATCTCTTGGGCAGGTTTCGATGAAACATTGACATGGTATGAGAGTTACACTGCTTGGAGAAAGTCAGGCAAGCCATAGAATAAGTAAATCAAAGTTTCAACGAGCAAATCCATGTAACAGACATGGGCGTACCCTCTCCATGTTGAAAGGAGCGACCGTCGCACCCAAACTTATGATATTTCCAAATTTTGGGTTGATCGCACCCTAGACACTGGAAAAGGGCAACCAGGTTGCTCCCAATACACTGGAAAAGGGAGACCAAATAAATATTGGTCACTATGTCTCTTAAGGCAAGGTGCCACCACCTCTAAAAACACCTTTATTGTTGCAGTTATATCTCCCAACATATTAAATTTTTTAGGAAATGGATCGCATGAGAAGTAAACCGACCCATTATGCAAGTGGTTTTTCAACCATTTGGCGAAATTCCTTACCATTTTATCAAAATGTAATCCGAAATAGCACCTCCTAAAACCAATTTAAATTTTCCACTTAAAGTTCCCTTTTTGCAGTGATTTCTCAGTTTTTCACTTGCAGATCAAGAGTAAACTTTTAGGGGTTCTCAGACACAGTGGGAGAGATGGATACGACACCTATTCTATAGTCAAACTTAGTGGTAATATTCACACCATTCAATTATTTTGATTGGAAGCCCAAGGCATAATTCCAACTCAGAATCAAAGGACTATACAACTTGATAATGGGGACAAAAACAAAACCTACATCAGCAATTGAGAAGATGAGATGGGTGAACCGAAAGGATGAAGCCAAAATATTTCTTCTTGAATTTATTTCAACTAATATATGGTTTCATATTGCCACATGCAAGACTCTGAACGATATCTGGACCACCTTGGAAAGTCTATTTGGAAAGCAAGATCAAATGAGAGGTCATATGCTTGAGGTAGAGTTGAATACTTTGGATCCTAAAAGTTTTGATAATATACAGGATTTATTTACTAAGTTTAAATATTTGATATTGATCTTAGCATCTTTTGGTATTGATAAGTCTAAACAAGTGGAACAACTTATTCTAACAATATTGGCTAAGCTAGGACCAGAATATGTTTTCTATGTTTCCACTTTCCATTCTAGTAGATATCTCATGGGGAAAAATTGGAATATGCCTACCATGGATCAATTCATTGATTTTCTCACACATGAGCAGGAAAAACTCATTCAAATGGGTCTAATCAAGGATCCCAAAGTACATGCACTCACCATACATGATGGAAAAGGATCATCCAAACAGAACGAGAAGGAGGGATGTTCCAAACCCTTCAATGATTCTTCAGGTTCCAAAGACTCTTTAGATTCCAAGAAGAAGAAGAAGAAGAAGAAGAAGAAGGGAAAGTAGTGCACTTACTGTAATGAACTAAATCATGAAGAATCAACATGCATGAAGAAGAAATTCGATTTTATGGCATAAGTACTTCAACAGAACAACCTTGGAAACTTCATTCCAAAGGGAGTCAAGAAGCAGAAGGAAGAAGATCATGCTCCTAAGAAAGGTAATCATCATGCTCTTGTTGCAATTAATTCCTCATCTGATTCATGGATTATAGATTCCGGTGCATCCCATCATATGGCAGTGAAATAGGAATTTTTCTCTTCTTTGAGTCCATGCTCAAGACCCCCTATTCTCATGGGTGATGATACTCCAATGGAAGTAGCAGGAGAGGGAAGAGTGGAACTCCATAATGGAATTTTTGAGAATGTTTTACATGTTCCAATTTTTTCTATGAATCTGCTCTCAATTTATCAGATCACTCAGAAAGGTAAAAAGGTTGAATTTACATCAGATTTAGTTTATGTACTTGACATGCATGACAATTCCATTATTGCAATTGGTGAGGTGGATCACAAGTCAAGGTTGTATAAATTCACTAAGTTTTCTAATGATGACTCATATTTTCTACTTACACATAAGGAGACTACTTTTCATACACCTCTAGTGCAACATGCATATACTCTTGTGCTTCCATCAGTTTCAGACATTAGAGATGATTCCATACACTTAGATTCTAAACATGGAAATAAGCAGGTAGTACAACCAGATAAGAAGCCAACGCCAAAGCTTCAGAAAATTACCAAGAAGGCACAAACCACACTTCAAGAAGCAGGAAACCTTGTAGGGAATCCATTGGATTCAAGTAGGACGTGATCTTAGCATGAGGAGCCTTCTCATGTACTTTCATCTTATGAACTTGTGATGCCAATGAATTTCTATATGGTTCAATCTAATGATATGAAAACCTACAATAAGGCAATAGGCAATCCATTATGGCAAGAAGCCATGCAGAATGAGTATGAATCACTCCTAGAGAATCAAACTTCTGATCTGGTTCCACTTCCACCAAAAAGAAATATTTTCAGGTGCAGATGGGTCCATAGGATCAAGAGGTACAAGGCTAGATAGGTTTCCAAAGGACTTCATCATATCCATAAATATTTATACATATTCATGAACACCTTCAGTGAGAGGAGGTTTCAGACTTTGTGGGAATGTCTTGGAGTGAAGAACACAGTTGCCTAGCAATTATCTTTTCTTCTTTTGATGCATTGTCTTTTGAGGGGGGGTTTTGTTCCCACGTGGTTTTCCCTCTTTCCTCATTTTTATCCAGTGTTCATTAGTTGCATTGTACATGAGTACCTAATATGACCTAGTAGTCGGGACTCATTTTTTACTCCATAGTTATGTACAGGGGGGTGTTGGAGAAATTTCTATTTTTGGCACACTAGTTCAATGGGAGTTAACAGACTAGTTATATTTTAGACTTTCTATTTAGATCATCACCATTATGCTATTATGCATGCATGAATTCTTCTATTATGGAATGTTATACCTTATATATGATTGTTTTCCACTCATTCATTGTATCATATTGATCATCATCTATGTATCAATAATTATCTCATTGGAGTAGTGTGAATATATTTTCTCATTCTTCCATATTGAATCTCTCTTCATTTCTTGATAAGATTTGTTTGTACTTTATTTAGTTAGATCTATTGTGCATGTTTCAATGAAATATTGAAATCTTTGTGCAATTATTATATGTGTGAATCAATTATTCATCTTCCCCTCTTCATATGCAATCTTCCTTCCAATCCCTAGTTGTGGGTTGAGATTCGTGCCTATGCATTGAGATTTGTGTAGTGCTAGTGTACAGAAACCCTAAATCACCTCCACACGTCCAGGAAACCATAATATGTTGTGTTAGTCATTGGATGTTGGCATTCTCTGGCATAGGTTTTCAATCCGTTGGGAAATGTCTCTCTCCCCGTGCATTTTGTTATCATTCTATGGTTGAGCATTTCATAAAAAGCTTCACTCGCACCGCTAGAGGGCTCACTTGTTTAGTCTGGCCTTTGTCAACTTGTGAGTGCAGCCAATATTCTTCACGTTGTTCTCTTTAGGGTTGATCTTCTTCACCTCGTTCTTAAACCTTCGTTGAATCTTGTTTATCTCATCAATAGC
Organism: Picea engelmannii; assembly: GCA_009831015.1. Lineage (NCBI taxonomy): Eukaryota > Viridiplantae > Streptophyta > Pinopsida > Pinales > Pinaceae > Picea > Picea engelmannii. The sequence continues at coordinate 565,941 of ML777014.1, read as the reverse complement.
AAGCACCACCACAATGATATTTGGAATGACATTTGTGATGGAAATACCAAACCATCCAAATCAATAATAGATAAAGAGCTTTCTATATGGACAAATAAAGACAATAAATATTATGCCTTGATTTTTGCTTCTATAAGTGAAGAGGTGATTCATCATATTATATATATCAAATATTCTTGGAGTGATTTTAAGAAGTTGAAAGATTTGTATGATTCACATTCAGAGCTTGAAATAATTCAATTTTTGATGAATCTCTTCAACCTTGAATTGAAGGATAATGATCCCATGGATTTAGCTTCCAAAATTAAATGCATCATGCACGACGTTGATGCTACTGGTGTGAATATATAATTTTCTCCAATGGCCTTCATCAAGGCCCTCTACCCCACATATTCTCACTATCTTGAATCACTTCAAGCTAGTGGACCACTAAAGTCCCTCAATTTTGACTCTTTGGTGGAGAAAATTGCAGAATGTGAGAAGGATTTTGGGAATAAGACAACTCAACCCACTGGAGAGATTGTGTTCCTTGCTAAAAAATGGAAGAAGCAATCACATGATTCTTCAAGAGGAGAAGGCAGTAAGAGAGGATGTGAAAAGAATAATTTCAAAGGTGGGGAGGTAGGCACAATAAAGGTGAGAGGTTTGATATTCATTATGTTCATTGTGCAAAGAGTGGACATGAAGAAAAGACATGTAGAATCCCATGGGAGAATATAAAAAACAAGAAAGAAAAAAAGGAAGAAAAAAGGTAAAGCTCTTGAATCTGCTCATTTTATTGTTTCTCACTGCAATATTGGCATAAATGAAGATTTTTTCAAAGCTTAATTTGATTCTTGGAGAGATTTTTGGTTTCTCGACACTAGTTCTACATTCCACATGACATTTTCAAGAGATTTTTTTGAAGAATTGAATGACAATGTCAAGGGTGCATTGTACTTTGCAAATAGATCAACTCTCAAACCTGCAGAAATTGGCACCATGAGGCTCAAATTTCTTGGATTCCCATATTTTATTTTGCATGATGTTCTTCATATTCCTAAGTTTCATAGGAACTTGTTGACTCTTGTGCACATTCGACAACAAGTCCATTCGATTCACATGTTCAATGGAAAAGTTGAAATAAGGAGATCTTCCAACAACATAGTCATCGTGACAAGATGGGAGGATGACAAATTGTTGAAGTTGAAAGGGACATCTGCATGGGCACACAATTCTGCACATATTTCTCACTATGATGAAAGTGCATTTACTTCCAGTCTCTTGTGGCATGCTATATTTGGGCACATCAACTATGATATTGTTCATATGCTAAAGAAAAAATTTGTTTTTGTTTGCCTACCATTCCAAGGAACTTGAAGCAATGTTAGGCATGCATCCTTGGGAAACACAACAAGCAAAATTTTCCACTTCAAAAGCATGTAAGAAGATAGAAATGATTGGGTGACCCCTTTCCCGTTCCATCTTATTTTGATAATAAATATATCATGAATTTTATTGATGACTACATCAGGTTGTGTTGGGTTTACTTGTTGAAACATAAGTCTCAAGAATTTGAAACATTTAAAAACTTTCATGTATGGATTGAAAATGAAGCACAAACTAGTATTAGAACTCTTCTTACTAATAATGGAAGGGGATGTACTTGTAATGAATTTGAAACCAATCTTCATCAACATAGAATCAAACATGAAACAATTGTTCCATACAATCCTCGGAAAAATGGTGTAGCAAAAAGAATGATCAAGACACTCTGGAACATGCTACGTTCAATGTTATTTTTCAAGAAATTTGTAAAGTGTATGCTTTGCGCTAATACAGTTCTATGTGTAGTGTATGTGAGAAACGGGATTCCATCTCATGCTCTTGGTAACAAGACTCCTTATGAAATGTGTAATGGACGCATTTATTCAATGAGGCATATTAGGGTTTTTGGTTCCACCTATTATGCTTTAATTCCTGAAGAGAAAAGAAACAAGCTTGGTGCAAGGAGTTGAAAGTGAATCTTCTTGGGGTACTCAAATACCACAAAGGTTTATTGTCTTTACGATTAGGTAAACAAAAAATTCATTATTTCCATATATATTCTTTTTATTGAATCCACTAAGAATGACAAAACTCTTGAGTAGCATCTTGATCATCTTAATCGATTCACCCATGTAAATACATATCACAAGTTTAATGATGAAATTACACATCTTGAAGGGGCAATCCCTATCTTGGATCAATCTTTGGAATCTCCTTTTGAAGTTCCATATCCCCATCATGAAGAATATCTAGCCACTTCATCAGAATAAGGAATTCAATCGGATGATATGATTGAGAGATTGAAAGGTTGAACCTTGATGGGAATGAATAACCATCTCGGTTAGTGGAACGAACTAGACCATCACATAAAGGCCCAAAGTGGCTCATAAAGACACTTGAAAGTGTTCATCCTAATGAAGTTGGCAAGACAAGAACCAAAATCTCAACAAGACAAGATGATGAAGGCGATGTAGATAATTCATATTCAAGTGATGTAAGTGATATGGATGCTTCATTTGATTGTGAATTGAATTTATCTACTAACATTGAACCAAATTCCTTTGAATAAGTTGCTTCTTATTATGAGTGGAAAGAATCCATGCAGAAGGAGTATGATGCTCTCATCAATAATGGGACATGGAAGTTGGGACATGGATTTGGGAACATCAACTATGATAGTATTCATTTGCTGAAGAAAAATGGTGTTTCTATTTGCCTACGATTCCAAGGAAAATGAACCAATATGAGGCTTTTATCCTTGGGAAACACAACAAGCAACATTTTCATTATTCCACTTCAAGGGCATGTAGAAATCTAGAAATTAGACACTATGATTTGGGTGGCCCCTTTCCTGTTCCATCTTCTTTTGGTAATAAATGTATCATGAATTTTATTGATGACTACACCAATATGTGTTGGGTTTAATTGTTGAAACATAAGTATCAAGAATTTGAAACATTTAAAAACTTTCATGTATGGATTGAAAATGAAGCACAGTCTAGTATTAACACTCTTCGTACTAATAATGGAAGTGAGTGTACTTGTAATTAATTTGAAACATATCTTCATAAAAATGGAATCAAACATCAAACCATTGTTCCATACAATCCTCAGAAAAATGGTGTAGCAGAAAGAATGATCAAGACACTCTTGAACATGGTACATTCAATGTTATTTTTCAAGAATGTGAAGCAGATATTTTGCTCTAATACAGTTATGTGTGTAGTGTATGTGAGAAATAGGATTCCATCTCATGATCTTGGGAACAATACTCCTTATGAAATGTGGAATGGACGCATTCCTTCGGTGAGGAATATCAAGGTTTTTGGTTCACCTAATATCAGGGTTTTGGGTTCACCTATTATTCCTTAATTCCTAAATAGTAACGAAACAATCTTGGTGCAATGAGTTCAAAGTGCATCTTCTTGAGGTACTCAAATACCACCAAGGCATAGTGTATTTACGATGAGGTAAAAAAAAAAATCATTCTTTCCATAGATATGGCTTTTCTTGAATCCACTAAGAATGACAAGATTGTCAAGAAGTAGTTTGATCATCTGAATAGATTCACCCATGTAAACACATATCACAAATTTTATGATGAAATTCCACATCTTGAAGGGGGGATCCCTATATTGGATCAATATTTGGAATCTCCTTTGGAAGTTCCATCTCCTCGTCGTGAATAATATCTAGCCACTTCGTCAGAACAAGGAGTTAAATTGGATGATGTGATTGATAGATTGAAAGGTTGAACCTTGATGGGAATGTAGAACCATCTCAATCAATGGAGCAGCCTAGACCATCATAAAAAATTCCAAAGTGGCTCCTAAATACAATTGAAATTGTTCATCCTATTGAAGTTGGTAAGACATGAACCAGAAGCTCAACAAGACAAGATGATGGAGGTGATGTAGATAATTCAGATTCAAGTGATGTAAATGATATGGATGTTTCATTTTATTGTGAATTGAATTTTTTTACTAACATTAAACCAAATTCATTTGAATAAGTTGATTCTCATTATGAGTGGAAAGAATCCATGCAAAAGGAGTGTGATGCTCTCATTAAGAATGGGACATGGAAGCTGGTGGATCCTCCATTTGGAACCAAACCAATTGGCTTCAAGTCGGTCTAAAAGAACAAATAAAAATGAGATGGATCACTTGACAAGCATAAAGAAAGGCGTGTGTCGAAAGGATATACATAGAAAGAAGGCATATACTATGACGAAACCTTTTCTCCCACAAAAAAATGGACTACGATTTATGCATTGTTGTCTTTGGAAACAAAGAATAGGTGGAATATTAATCATGTGGATGTGAAGACATCCTTCTTGAATGGAGGCTTGAAGGAGAATTTTTACATGTCTCAACCAGAAGGATTTGTTGTGAAGGGTCAAGAACATAAGGTATGCAAGCTCATCAAGTCCTTGTATGGCCTAAAGCAAGCACCTCATGCCTGCTATGAAAATATAACCTCACATTTAGTGTCAACTAATGTTATTAAAACCAAATAAAACTAATGAATCCAAAGTTCAAGCATAGTACCTCAAGGGAGACAAACATAAGAATCATTCAAGAACACACAAGAAAACATAACCACAAGAGCAGTAGAGAGACAAGAAGTGGAATGAAAAGAAGATTGTGGTAGTGACACTTGAAGTAATTCCTTCCATTGAGAAATGCAAAGGTTGTGATATAAAAGGACACACTAATGAGGAGTATTGGAAATTTCACCCTAAGAAGTGCCCCAAAAATTTCCAAAATAAGAATAAGGAGGCATTGTTAACCATGGATTTTAAGGAAAGGGTGGATGGTGCCTTAGAATTAGAAGGGAAGATCAATTGCATTAATCTTGAAAATTAGGTGGCACTAGTTGGTTGCAATCACAAGGAGGATAAGGATATCATTGAACTATTCTACATTAAAAATCATATGAAACAAAGCAAGGCAGATTTCATGTTTGATCTCGATTCATAGTTCAACTTGATCTCTACGCAATTGGTTGAGAAGCTTGGGATAGATACAAAATATCATATGTAGCCATAACCCCTTGATTGGGTAAGGAAAGATGTGGGAATGAAAGTCAACAAGCAATGAAAATTCAAGTATGCCATAAACCAAAACTTTTTTTATGAAGTGGCTGCAAATGTGGTTCCTTTGGACATATGTGGAGTCATCTTGGGAAGCCCATACTTGTACATGAGAGATGTCATCTTCAAAAGGAGAGTTAACTAGTATATGTTAGCAAAAATGGAAAGGCATATGCCATAAATGCACACAAAGACAAATCCAAACCCTCTCTAATCAAATATCACTAGGCCAGAAGAATTATGGGTGGTATGAAGAAGTTTGTCTTGTTATTTTTTAAAGAAGAAAAGAAACTATAAGAAGGTAGCAAGTTGGAGATGAATAAATCCTTGGAAGGATGTAGTGGCAAGAAGTACCAACAAATACAACAATTGATTGAATCCTATAAAGAAGTGTTTCAAGAGCCTCAATTATTGGCACCCAATCATAGGTTGAGCATGAGATTCAGTTGTTACCAGAGTCACCACTACCTAACCTTGGGTCATATAGGTAGTCCATCATTCAAGAAAATGAAGTGAAGAAATAGTTGGAATAGTTGTTGGAGTAGGGGTTCATTAGACCCAGCACATCGCCATGTGGCTCACCTATCATCATGGTCCCAAAGAAGGATGGAAGATGAAGAATGTGCATTCATTACCATGCCTTGAATAAAATCATCATCAAAATTGATATCCTTTTCCAAGGATTGATGACTTGTTGGATCAGCTACAACAAGCCAAATTCTTCACCAAGCTGGACCTAAAATCAAGTTACCATCAAGTGAGGATCAAATCAAAAGACACGTGGAAGACAACGTTCAAAAAAATACAAGGTTTGTAGGAGTGGTTAGTAATGCCTTTTAGTTTATGCAATGCACCTGCAACTTTCATGACACTAATGAATTATGTGATATGCCCTTTCATTGACTCTTTTGTAATAAAATATCCATATGGCGTACTAATCTTCAGTAATATGTGGAAAGAGCACGTCACACATGTGACCTAGGTACTATAGATCTTAAGGAAGAATCAACTCATAGTTAATTTACAAAAATGTGATTTTGGGAAGACATCATTGATATATCTTGGACACGTGATCAGTGGAAGAGAGTTGAGAGTAGATTCGAAGAAGATTACGGCCATCACTAGATGGCCTATTCCCACCATTGTAATGGAATTCACAAGTTTCATGGGAGTATCCGAATACCTAAGGAAGTTCATTGTAAACTTATCCATAGTAGAAGCACCATTGCACACATTGATTGTCGAAAGGAAGATATTTCATTAGGGTAATCCACAACAAAGCACATTTGAATACCTAAAGAAGAAAATCAGTGATGATCCATTCTTAGCCATGGAAAATTTGCAACAACCTTTTGAGATGGAAATAGATTCCAATGGGTGTTCATTAGGATTAGTATTCATGCAATGAGGAAGGCTTGTTTGTTAACATTTGGAGTTGTTTCATGGAGTAGTAATTGACTACCCCATGTATGATAAGGAGCTCTTTTCAATTGTATAAGAAATAAAGAAGTGGAATCACTATCCCCTAGGAAAAGAGACCATCATACACACGGATCATCATCCCCTTCAGTACTTGTAAATCCAGAGAAAGATGCAACGAGTGAAGCATTACAAGTGGTTGGGATTCTCGCAATAATTTAATCTATTAATCAAGTACAAGAAAGGAGCCACAAATAAGCTAGCAAACATGATCTCTCGACCACCACTGAAGAAGATTGTAGCGGTTGGAGTGATAATGCAACTTGAGCCTTTCACTCATGAACCTCTAAGTATGCATTAGGATGCCAATGTTTCTTTAGTATACATTAATAACTTAATATACATTTGTAGATATGTAATCCAACGGTCATGATATAATCTATACATAGACTAATTTGACGACTCATATTCTCCTTGATACTAATGACTATTAATTTGTGGATTAACACCCGATTGGTCCATTCTCTCTACTTAAAGAGCATGGAGGGTCATTTGTTGAATATAGATTGTGAGAAAATCTCTTGTAAAATACTTTTCTTTTGCATTAATATATTTCCTCAAGTGGTCTTGTTGGCTAGGGTCGTGGACTATTTCCCTCATCAAGGGTTTTAACCACATAATACATCAGTGCACTAATCTTTGATATGGTTGTGTGATTTGTTGCTTAAGGTGTTCATCATGTGTGGAGATGCCATGTTTTGTTGAACATGGTATAAGAGTCTGTTTGAACCCACTCATGTTGTTGATCGAGATCCTAAACCAGTGTCACCGCATACAGTGAAATATTTATGGGTTATACTACTATATATTTTTGGTCTAAGCGAACTATTCCAATGCGTCCGTAGTATTGTTTTAAGTTGTAAATGGTTTTTGTTTCACCTAAAAAGGTTTCCAAAGGTATAAATTTTGATTACACCCTTTCATTCTTTTATACAAAGTTAATATTTCAATTTTTATTTTTATAGTTCCCATTTTCTATAATTTATGGTCTATGAATGTTCTTTGTTGTGCATTTTGTCCAATCTCGACAAATCAGAAACATAGTAGAAAGTGTTTTATTTTCTTTTTATGAATTTTTATTTGTGCTTTATGAAAGCTCATCAAATTAGAAACAGACCGAAAAATTGCATTTTCCAAGTGAGTTAACCGATATCTAACCCCAGTATTGCAAAGTTTCAGAAATTTTGCTTGTTTTTGTGTGTCTTCGTGTTGAAGTTTTTTTTTGAAATTTTTTCTTGATTAGAGAGAAAGATAAGCTCTTGCATCTTGGAGTGATCATCACTGCAGTTACATTTTAAAAATTAATAATGGCCCAACAAAAAGATAAATACAAGCATACAAAGAAGTGATATCCTCACAACAACAATGGTTCCAAACCCTCTCATCTAGTGTCTACCCCCAATGGTGATTAAAGGCCAAAATCAAAAAATAAGAAGACTGATAGGCATCACAATTTTTGTGGGTGATATGGTCATCTAGAGCCTAAATGTTTTAAAAAGGTGGGGGCCTTAAAAGAAGTGATGAAGAAACAAAACATCAATCTTTATTCTTATTTCTCATAGTGAAGACTTGAGCAAACTTTGGGATGAGAAATTTGGTCATCTAAATTATCTCTCATTGTAATATCTATGTAATCAAAATATGGTGGTTGGTCTTCCTCTTGTTTCTTGCAAAGATGGTGTTTGTGCCCGTTGTGATCTCAGCAAACATCATCGAAACATTTTTTCCAAATGTGCATCTTGGCATGCCTTGGCCCCCTTATAGTTTGTTCATAATGATTTGTGTGATCTTCTTTTTCTCCTTATTTCTCTGGGTACAAGTACTTGTTATTTTTTATTGATGACTTCTCCAGATGCACTTGGGTTTATTTATTAAAAATTAAGACTTTCCAACTTTATTTATTGATGGCCCTTGTTAAAAAACAATTTGGACATCAACTTCAAACGTTAAGAACAGATAGTGGAGGTGAATATCTTTGGAACAAATTCACAACTTACTGCACTATAAAATCCCTTCAAATGAAACATATTGTTCCACATACACCACAAAAAAATGGTGCTGCTGAGAGAAAGAACTGAATCTTAAAAGAATTGGCAAATTGTATTCTCCAATCTAAGGGATTAACTCTTCATTAATGGGAAGAAACCATCAATTGTGAAAATTGCATAGTCAATTACACTCCCACAAATGCTTTAAAAAAATATAGCATCGGAAGAAGCATGGGATGAAATTAACACAGATGTAAGCCACTTTCATGTATTTGATAGTGAAGCATGGGTTCACTTTCTTGATAAGAAAAGGAGAGAATTATAGCCTAAAAGTGAGAAGTGTATTTTTGTTGAATATTCTAAAGATGTAAAAGGTTATAGACTTATTCAACGTCAATCCAATGAAATAATTACTAGAAGATTTGTTAATTTTGATTAAAATATCTTAGCATGTGAGCCTATTATAACATTTTTGCCATCTTCGGCCTATGAGTTATCTTTAATGTATGTTCCATATTCTCTTCCCAACTTTTATGATAATCCTATTCTAGTTTCTTCTTCAAATGATGAGAGTGAGGATGAAAACCCAACTCCACTTGATCACCTTCCTCCAGATGATTCCATTGAACATGAACCTACACCAACACCATCACTTCTCAAATGGGTCTATTCAATATGAGAAGCAACTAGTGATCTTGTCAATGATCCTACAAATCAGCATCGTACACGTTCACAATTCCAACAAGACTCCTCTCTTCTGGGTCAAGTTTCAGAGACTCATGATCCAGACACATTTGCAAAATATTTTGGCCTTGCAAATTGGGACATAAAATCAAGTGAAGAATATTGTTCCTTGATGGAGAACGATACTTGGGATCTTGTACCTCTTCCAAAATGAAGAAAACATGTCATATGTAAATGGGTATATAGAACTGAGTATGCATCAGATGGAAGTGTTGAAAGACATAAGGCCTGATTAGTGGCCAAAATATTCTCTCGAGTTGAAGGAATTCACTATAATGAAACACTCCCCCCCGTAGACAAAATGAATTCCATCCGCCTTTTTCTAGCCCTTTATACCTCACATAGATGGGAGGTCCATCAAATGGATGTTAAATTCACCTTCTTGCATAGGGATTTGAAAGAATAAATTTACATGGATCAACCTCCTGGATATGTTCAAGATGACTATGTCACCTTAATAAATCTCTCTATGGTCTTAAGCAAGATCCTCAAACTTGGTATGCTAAAATGGATAGCTTTTTTCTTGACACCATATTTTCTAAATGTCATTCTGACCCCAATGTATATACCAAGAAAATAAGAATCCATCTCATAATACTTGTTCTTTATGTTGATGAACTTATCCTCATGGGTAGTTGTTGACTCATGCTTCGTCACCTATTATAAAAGTGTGCAAAGAGTTGTGAAACCTATAACTCATTAATATATATATATATATATATATATATATATATATATATATATATATATATATATATATATATATATATATATATATATATATATATTATAATAGGTGGGGCCCCCTAGATAAAAACAGTGAAATGGCAAGGTTCATGTACGTTATTCTCACTCTCATCATGATGGCATGGTATCAGTTTCAGTTTGGTTATCACTTCAAATATGGATTTTAAAATCAATTATTGCATGACAATCAATCTTTTTATTCCTAGCATCCTATGATATGTTTTGAATGAATACATATTAAATACAAGAAATGGAATTAAAGAGAGATGTGTATTGGGATCATAGTTTAAAATCTCATATGAAACACTTGCTTGTATAGCTAACATATGCATCTTATACTTCAAATGTGCTATGCTGCAGTTTAAAGGCATCAAAGTTGTTGTAAAAGTGACATTTGATAAGTTATAAAAGAAAACAAGTATATGGTTGCATGAAAATGGTTCACATTCATATAAGGAATATAGTTATGGCAAATGCTAAAAGAAAATAGTTGACATTTTATAAAAGTTATATTATATCCTATGGTTGTTGGACCAGAGTTGTGGCCCAATGCACATATCATATGAAGTTTAAACATTATGAAGTGGGTATTGATATACTTGGTAAGTTTTGGAGGTCAACAATGCATGGGTAGTGAGTTCGATTAGATGCCCCATGCATTAATTTGAAGCGATTGGAGCTTTTATTCTACCAAGCCTACGTAACCTGACATTATTGGACCTCATAATCAAGTTACTTTGATACATTATTATAACGCATTACCATCTTGTTATTGTCATAGATTAGAAGATAAAAATGCTAATAGTTTAGGATCTACAATCCAAACTTGTTTGGAGTTTGAAGAACTGTTGAGAAGAACAGGTCTCCCTGTTGAATATTACGTTAAGCAAACTAATATGTCAATTGTATTGCAGCTTGTATAGAACATGATCAATAGGATGATTTCTTTTGAGAGAAATGGTATTTCTTATACCTCTACAGAAACCTCCATATAAGCATCCTTGAGAAATCATTCTCAAATTTTTCAACCTAAAGCAATACTCTCAAGGGCATGGTGTAATTTTTGCGAGGAAAATCATGATGAGAATGCTTTTGAAATTAGAAAGAACACAAGAGAATGGATTTTTGGAAAAAGATCTGACACTATGATTGTTGTTTTATATTGGGCTCCTAAAGAGAATGTATTGATGGTTGATACTTGGAATAAATATTATCAAAACAAGAACAAAGGTGGTCCTCCCAAACCACTTTTTCCCGAAGTACATATTTTCATCAAAATAATAATCATGTCACAAGGGGTAATCATAACCCTAAGGTAATTCCAACCTCATCTTCTTCATCAAATATAACATTTTAAAACAATTAGATAAGATTAAAGCAGATGCTTCTTTATTGGATATGGTAATTGTTCTCAAACAACAAAAGCATCTGAAATATTTTATGGAAGGTAAGATTTCTATTGTTGTTAGTTTAACTGAACAAAAGTATGAAGAATTGTATGCAAATAAGTTAGTTGTATATAATCCTAGGAATTATATAAAAAAATCCTCCCTTTTATGTTTTGATGAAGATTATGGATAAAATCGTGCATTGTTGTTTGATTGAAGGGGAATCTAATCCCAATGTTATTTATAAAATAATTATGGAATAATTAGGTCTTTCATGCACCAATGAAAATTAAAAAAATATGTTATCATATAATAGTCAACAACATGCTAAAATTGTTGAAATTAAAGACGTAACTTTGGTGTTGTGTGTGCATTTTGAAATCAGAACCACTTGCAATATACAAGTCATTGATATGTCAATAAACAACTACTATATTATTTTAGGAAGAGACTGGAAAGCTTTAACTAGTGGATACATATCATTGGATATAACACACATGTCCCTTCATAAAAATGGTAAAAATATCATTGTCCTTCGTGAAGGACGAATCTCACCATATATTGAAAGAGTGGCTCAACCACATGTAAATTTTCTTGAAGAAGATATCGGTCTATATTCTATATTTTTAGAAGAATATGGTTATGTTATACAACCTCTTGATAATGAAGATGGTATATGGCATATGCATTTTGATGGTGCATGTTCCAATGAAGCAAATGTAGTTGGTATAGTACTTTACTAACCTATAGGAAAAATTCATAATTTTTCTTACATATTAAGGTTTGCATGTACTAATAACGTGACATATTTTGAATCTTTAATACTTGGAATAAAAAAATATTTTAATCTAAGTTGTTAGCATTTTTCTATATTTGGGGATTCAGAGCTAATCATCAATTTGGCTAAGAGAATTTACACCCCATCCAATACGATTTTAAAAAGATATACGCAAGTAGTTTGGCAACTAATTTATAATATTTTGTCTTTAAATATTACTCATATCAGGAGAGATATGAATTCAATGGAAGATAGGTTAGTTGTTTTTGAAACCATCCCTACAAGGAAATTTCTCCCTGAAATACCGGATTGTACTCTTATGTCTCTATATAATTCTCATTTTCCAAATAACATTGAATACTGACAACTTTTTTATGATGATGAAATCATATGTGCCTTCTTGCAAAATGAGCCCTTGAAAAATAAAGAGATCATATCCTTAGAAGATAACAAATTTCCCAAGGGATTAACCCCTTTGGAAAGCTCATTCTCATCAAGGGATGTAAGTAATCAAAATGAGAGCATAGAGGAGGAGTCAAAACGAAAAATAGGTAATAATATTCCTTTAAACATTGGGACTCAATAACATCCAAAGATTCTAAAAATTGGATCTCGATGTTCAGAACAAGAGAAACGAAAATTCATGGATCTCTTCTATGAATTTTGGGATGTCTTTGTTGTTGGATTACTGAGATGGGGGGTGAATCAGTAATAGAGCAATTGAATCCTTTTTAACCATAAAATGCAAGTGTTATATAAATGTAGCATTATCATCCAATAGTTGCAGAGTAAATAAACAATGAGCAAATGAGAAATCATACACATACATAGTATGTCAATGGTTTTACGTGGAAACCCAAAGCAGGATAAAACCACAAAATGTTTTTTCTTATATGTCTTTAAGAATTACATTCATTGGAAGCTCCAAATTCCTTTGTTTTCCAGTTGCAACTGGAAGAAGGCTCCAACCCCCTAGTTTCTCAGGCTACAACCTGATGGAAGCTCCAACTCCCCAATTCTATGGCTACAACCATAAGGAGGCTACAACCCCCTATGTTCTCCGGCTACAACAAGAAGATGGCTACAACCACATGTCATTGCCCCGTCCAACCGCCCTAAAATATAAGTATAATGATGGAACCACTATCACACTATCACTGTGAGATATATTGTTGTAAACATGTACCAATTAACCAGTAATCAACATGTACCAAACAAACTATAATCAACCT
>ML777014.1:532919-552413 GCA_009831015.1 Picea engelmannii | reverse complement strand
ATATGTACCAATCATGCATCAAATACACATAAACTATGACTCATCAAGATGTACCAACATCATCAACTATACACCTCATGTGTGTGCCAACTCATCAACTACTTGTCTCAACCATGTACCCAACATGTACCTCAACCAAAATCTCTCATCAATTTCATCATCCAAATATGATTTTTAACTCTGTAATAGACCCGATGTACATGATCACATACCTACAATCCTTCATTAACTTTAACAACAAGATACTAGCATTTTCATCAAACTTTACTTTAGTCTCATGTGACTAATTTTGGATTAGTCAACAACCCTAACTTGAAATAATCATAACTATGTACATCTAATGAATAAAGATATGAAAATAGTACACAATGTTCTTTAGTTTCTTTTATGCAATTCATCCAGGTTTCACTGCTTAGAACCTCTCGTAAAAGAAGTTATAGAAAAAATGGCATACCTTGTTGAATTTTGGCTTATTCTAGAGAGCGAACTTGTTCCCCACACAAAATATTTGTTGTATGGATCTGAAAATTGTACACAACATAATACATATCGTAATATAACCAATACATTTGGTCTTACTAAATTTGGATCTGTTATGAAGAATTTATGACATTTTTACCCAAAACACGTGTTTTAGACTAGTTTCAGGACTAGCCACAAAGCTTATTTTCCACGGAGTGTAACTCCAAAAATACAACGAACCACAAGCTAAAATTTTTATCATAGATACTTGGATATGTTTCCTCAATGGCCTATAGATTTTTTGGTCTGAGTCATTCTATAGAAAACATTATTGCGAAAATGGTGAGATGACCTGTAAATAACATACCTTAGAAAGCATCATCAAAAGAATTTATCCTCCCTTGAATTTTGGCATTCTTTACTTCACCTTCCCTCTGAAATTCGTCTTAGATATCCTTTTGTTACCTCGGTCACTTGTAGATATTCAATATGCTCAAGTGTGATTAAATAAGAAACCCTTGCCTCTTATTTATACTTTTACGTAGCTTCCTCAAGGGGTTACCTTCTAACCATATTAAACCATTTTCCTTATTTTAGGGCTAACCCACTTCTAACCACTTGTCCACTTAGTAATTTCTCCATTAAATTTGTTATTTAAACAATTTCTTTTGTATCCACTTTGACTTGTGGTACACTCATCACTTCACTTTATTATTTAAATAATTTATTCTTTGCAACCACTTTGACTACTTTGACATTTTGGGGCTTCTAGATGACTCATGAGGGTTCTCCAACTTCACATGGTCATAACTCTCTAACCGTGAGGAGTTATGTGACGTTCCACATACCACCAAAAATGGCATGACATGTACTATCCATCTAGAATAGTCTTACCTTCAAATATATTAAAAGTTATACCATTATACATCAAACAAACTTGGGTCCTTTACCCAAACCTTTGTGCTATCGATATTTCTTCAAGGGTTGACATCAATGACAACCAACCCAAATAATAAAAAATATACCCCTTTCGCATTGATGGCAACACTATGATGCAATATTGAAGTCATATCACTCATGCTCCCCCTGTGACCATCGCTCCCCCTGGAACCATGTCTATGTGTTCTTTCTCCAAGTATTTACCTTTGCATCTGATAAATCTCTCCCCCTTTGTCATCAATGGCTAAGGTATCTTTCCATCTGGGGCTTCTCCCCCTGACTGAACTCTTCCCAAAACTGATATCCTAACCTGAATTGTCCTCTTTATGGTGCTTCCTCATGTAAATATAAGACATATAAGATAAGCATTCAAAAACATTCATTTTGGAGTAGAAATTACTCTGAAACTCTAGCAAAGATACTCAAAGGCTTCTCGTGGAAGCAATTTTGTAAAGATGTTTTCCACTTGTTATTTTGTGCCCACATATTCAACTCTGATGTTCTTCACTACAACCTGTTCCGGTAGAAATTGATACTTGATTGGAATGTGCTTTGTCTTGGAGTGCATCACTAGGTTCTTTGAGATAATGATGGCACTTGTATTATCACAATAGATTGGAATGGGCTCATCATACTCAACCTGTATATATGTCAGAGTTTGTTTCATCCATAGAACCTGTGTACAACATCATGATGCTGCAATATACTCTGCTTCGATTGTAGATAAAGATATTGATGATTGTTTCTTGCTTAGCCAAGATAATAAACACTCACCCAAGTATAATGTTGCTCCATTGGTGCTTCGTCGGTCATAAATGCAACCTACCCAATCTTCATTTGTGTCGGCAATAAGTGATATATCCTTTCCTTTTGGATATCATAATCCAAACTCTTTTGTTCCTTTGAGATATCTAAAAATCCTCTTCATTGCTAAGACATGTGATTCTTTTGGTGCTTCTTGAAATCGTGCCACCTGTCCAACTGCCTGCATTACATCTAGTCTGGATGTTCTCACATATAGTAATCTACCAATGATTGACATGTATTGCCTCTAGTATGTAGACTTTGAATCATCATCTTTTCTCAACTTGCAACTGGTTTGCAATCTTCCATTTTGAACCTCTTTAGCATTTCTCTGATATACTTAGTTTGAGAAATAAAAATTCCTTGATTTATTTGACGTATCTAAAGACCCAGAAAGAAGGATAGTTCTTCAAGTAATGACATTTCAAATTCATTCTGCATATCCTTTGCAAATTTCTGGCTTAACTCGTCATCAGTACTTCCAAAAATAATATCTTCAACATAAACTTCAATTAATAAAATACCATCTTGAGTTACCTTGATGTAGAGGTTGTTGTATTCATTTCCTTTTCTGAACCCTGCCTGTTGTAGATATTTATCCAGTCTAGAGTACCATGCTCTAGGAGCTTATTTTAGACCATACAAGGCCTTCTTCAATTTACACACATAATATGTTTTCTCTCACCATTGAAATCCTTCTGGTTGTTCAATGCACACTTCTTCTTCAAGTTCCTCATTTAGAAAACTTGATTTCACGTCCATCTGATACACTTTAATATTCTTGGAGCATGCATAAGATAAGAGAAATCTGATTTCTTCCATTCTAGCAACTGGGGAAAATGTCTCTTCAAAGTCGATTCCTTCAACATGTGTGTATCCTTTACATACTAATATAGCTTTTTTCCTTGTAACGTGTCCATCTTCATTCAATTTATTTATGAAACCCCACTTTGTGCCAATCACATTCTTATTCTTTAGTCTTGGAACGAATTCCCAAGTGTCATTCTTCTCTATTTGATCCACTTCTTTATCCATGGCCTTATTCCAAAATTCATCCTTGTTGGCCTCTTCAAAATTGTTTGGTTCAATCATAGATAAGAGTGCGAGGTGCATTTGTTTTGGTGAATGGATTCTTCTTCTAGTCTCAACTTCTGCATCTTTGTTTCTGATAATATGATCTGAAGGATGATTCTTTTGTACTCATTTTCTAGGTGTCTTTGGAGGCACTTGTTGAACTTTTTCTTCTACTTTTGTCTAATCTTATTCATCTTCCCCTTCTACTTCATCTTTTTCTTCTTCTTCGTAAAGTTGTTCCACTGACTCGGTTTCTTCTTCTTTTAATTCTTGTCCACTTGTTTCATCGATTGTTACATTGATGCTTTCCACAAATTTGTTCAACCTCATATTGTAACACTTGTATTCTTTCCTTGTACTTGAGTAACCAACAAGTACTCCTTTGTCCACACGAGAATCAAGCTTTCTCATTCTGCCATCTTCTCTTTTGATGTAGCATTTTCTTCCAAATACTCTGAAGTGATTCACATTTGTTGGTCTTCCTTTCCATAGCTCGTAAGGAGTTTTCTCATTGTTGTTTCTGATCATTACTTTGTTTTTAATGTGAACTGTTGTATGCACTTCACGTGTCCAAAAAAAAAATATTTCAATTTGGAATCCATTATCATTGTTTGAACCATTTCCTGTGTAATTATCATCCATTATGATAATGTTCCTTTGTGTTTGAACCACTCTCTAAACCAATATATGAATCCATGCTCTCGTCCACTATCATATATGGGTCCAAAACTCTACTACACAATTGTCCATAATGTTGACCCATTTATCACTATGCTATCATGAATTCTTCAGTACTACAATTGATTCATCTATCAAACTATACTTCTGCTAACTGGATGCTCTGGATCTGTCTGCTCAAACTCTGCAAGCTGCTCAAAGGATGGTTCTTTGGTCTGGCAAAACTATCGCATAGACTCCCCTTGTCTAATATTCATATTACCTGGGAGTCTCTAAGTCAGATGGCTCAGAACAATTCCTACTCTGATGTCTATTCATCATCATCTTCATTGGTAGATTCATCATCTCTCTGAGCTTTGAATTTTTTTTGTCCATCTGTGGATTCATCTTTCACTACAATTCCTAAAAGTACAATCTCTTGAACATGTTCCTTATTTACTTGTCCTTCTTTTCTTTCAGTTATTTTCCAAAACTTTTTGTATCTGGTGTCTTTCTTTTTCTCTGTAGAATTTTCTTCATCTCGTTTTATTTCCAATCTTTCGATCTCTGGGACCTGGTATTTTTTCACCTATTCTTTATGTTTTCTTATCCATACTTTCTTATATCCGATATCGGTGTTCTCTTTCATGGAAGTATCGATCATGCTTCTACAATCACTGGATATGTGTCCATAGTTATGACATTTGTAACATTCAATGTTACGTGGGGCCACATAGGAACTTCTTGCTTCAACATTTATTTTATAATCTCTACAATCTGCAATCTTATGTCCAAAATTAGTACAATAAAAGCAATGACCATAAAATAAATTTTCATACATGGGAGTGAATGATCTTCTTTGTGGTGTAGTCCTTCTGAATTTATTCCTTGATTGATCATGATCATAATTGAAGCTTCTTTGTGGCTTGGACATGGATGGTCTTCTTGAAGATGTATCTTCAATAGTTTTCTTAGATTCTGGTTGACCATGATTCCTTCTTTTGAGTACTTCTGCATAACTCTTTCTATTTTCTTCATTCTTCTTTTCTAGCAACCTAGAGTGTTTCTCTTCATTCTCTATAATTGATGTGGGTGTTTCTATCTCTTCAACATTCTTGTTGATCTTGACGATTTTACTTCTCAATGTGACAACTTATTCTTCAAGCTTCTCAACCTCTTCTTCTTTCTTCATTATCTGAGACTTCATGACTTCTTCTGTCCTTTTTGCTTCTTCAAGCTGAATTTTTAATGTGATTATTTATTCTTCAAGTCCTTTCTCTTCTTGACCAAACTCTTCTTCAAGATGGTTTAGATCGTTAATTCCTTCCTTAATATGATTTGTCAATATATTCTCTCTCATTTCTTCTCCTTCCTTTGGTGTTGTTATGTTGGCTTCCAAATACTTCTTTTGATATTCAATATTTTCTTCGATCTTTCTGGATTATTCTAGATGAGTTCTTAAGTTCTCAATGACTTGTTGGGCTTCTTCAAAAATATGAACACTTTCCTTTTGTTTCATCAATTATTTCTTGAGTGACTTTTTTTCTTCTCTTTCTTTTCTTAGTTCATATAAAGCACTAATCAATTCTACCTCATAATTGTCTTATTTTTCAATTAGTTTTTCTATCTCATTTCCTTCATGGGATTCTATTTCAAGATGTCCATGTTTTTCACAATTAAATCAAAATAACATACCTTTGTTGATTATGTACTCTCCATCTTCTAAATTTGTTTGACATGGTGAACACAATTCTTCTTGATCTGTACCTGCATCTTCTTTGGCATTTTTTGATTCTACGATGGGTGAAGAATATATGTCATGTAACTTATCCCAAATTTATTTGGTTGATAAACATTTACCAACCTTTTTTCTTACCGGATTAGGTAATACTTCCCAGATGAAATTCATTGTTATTTTGATATTCTTCTTCAATTCCTTCTCGGTTGCAGTCTTTTCCCTTTTTGAACTATCATATTCTGTAACGACTGATAGAAAAATATAATTCCCCTATTCCCCTAAAAATACTTCCGTGCTTTTGCATTGTATCTCATACTTTAACCCATTTTGACCATTAAACAGTGGTACTCCATTCTCGGAATAATCCATGATCTACTTCCAGTGGTTAAACTGATTTCTGAAGGAACCTGCTCTAATACCAATTGTTGGATTATTGAGAGGGGGGGTGAATCAGTAATAGAGAAATTGAATACTTTTTAACCATAAAATGCAAGAGTTATATCAATGTAGCATTATCATCCAATAGTTGCAGAGTAAATAAATAATGGAAAAATGATCAATCATACACATACATGGTACACCAGTGTTTTTACATGGAAACCCAAAGCGGGAGAAAACCACAAAATGATTTTTCATATATGTCTTTAAGAATTACATTCATTGGAAGCACCAACTTCCTTTGTTTTATAGCTGCAACTTGAAGGAGGCTCCAACCCCCTAGTTTCTCAGGATACAACCTGAGGGAAGCTCCAACTCCCCAATTCTATGGCTACAACCAGAAGGAGACTACAACCCCCTATGTTCTTTGGCTACAACCGGAAGGTGGATAAAACCACATTTCCTTGCCTCGTCTAACCACCCTGAAATATAAGTAGAATGATGGAACTACTGCCACACTATCACTATGATATATATTGTTGCAAACCTATACCAATCAACATGCAATCAACCTATAACAACCTGTACCAAATAAATTGTAATCTACCTATACCATAAACAAGTGCATCAACCATACACCAACTTGTACCTCAACCTGTACCATCAACGAGTGCATCAACCATGCACCAAATATGTACCAACCATGCATCAAATACACATAAACTATGACTCATCAATATGTACCAACATCATCAACTATACACCTCATGTATATGCAACCTCATCAACTACTTGTCTCAACCATGTACCCAACATGTACCTCAACCAAAAGCCCTCATCAATTTCATGATACAAATCTTATTTGTAACTCTGTAATAGACCTGGTGTATATGATCACATACCTGCAAACCTTCCTTAACTTTAACAACAAGAGACTAGCATTTTCATCAAATTTTACTTTAGTCTCACATGACTAATTTTGGATTAGTCAACAACCCTAAATTGAAATAATCATAATTATGTACCTGTAATGAATAAAGATATGAAAATAGTACATAATGTTCTTCAATTTATTTTATGCAATTCCTCCAGGTTTCACTTCTTAGAACCTCTCGAAAAAGGAGTTATAGAAAAAATGGCATACCTTGTTGAGTTTTGGCTTATTCTAGAGAGCGAACTTGTAGAGCGTGCCCCGCACGGAATATTTGTTGTATGGATCTGAAAATAGTACACAAAATACTATAGACTATATCTAACCAATGCATTTTATCTTACTAAATTTGGATCTGCTATGAATAATTTATGACGTTTTTACCTGAAACGCATGTTTTAGACTAGTTTCAGGACTAGCCACAAAGGTTATTTTCCACGGAGTGTAACTCCAAAAATACAACGGCCCAAAAGTTGAAATTGTTAGCACAGCTACTTGGATATGTTTCCTCAATGGCCTCCATATTTGGTGGTCTGAAACATTCTATAAAAAACATTATTGAGAAAATGGTGAGATGACCTGTAAATAACATACCTTAGAAAGCATCATCAAAAGAATTTATCCTCCCTTGAATTTTGGCCTTCTTTACTTCACATTCCCTCTAAAATTTTCCTTAGATATCCTTTGGTTGCCTCATTCACTTGTAGATATTCAATATGATCAAGTGTGATTAAATGAGAGACCCTTGCCTCTTATTTATACTTTTATGTAGCTTCCTCAAGGGGTTACCTTCTAACCATCTTAAACCACTGTCTTTATTTTAGGGCTAACCCACTTCTAACCACTTGTCCACTTAGTAATTTCTCCATTAAATTTATTATTTAAATAATTTATTTTGTATCCACTTTGAATTATAGTACACTCATCACTTCACTTTATTATTTAAATAATTTTTTCTTTGCAACCACTTTGACTACTTTGACATTTTGGGGCTTATTGATGACTCATGAAGGTTCTCCAACTTCACATGGCCATAACTCTCTAACCGTGAGGATTTATGTGATGTTCCACATACCACCAAAAATGGCATGACATGTACTATCCATATAGAATAGTCTTCTTCAAATATATTAAAACTCATACCATTATACATCAAACAAACTTGGGTCCATTACCCGAACCTTTGTGCTAACGAAATTTGCTACCGGACTTTATTCAAGGGTTGACATCAATGAAAACCAACCCAAATAATCAAAATTTGCATGGTCGTATGAATATTTGTGTGGTTTTGACCCAAGTGTGATACAACACACAATTCCTATCAAAGAAGAAGCAAAACCAATAAGATAATGACAAAGACCAATAAATCTTACACTTGAAGAAACTATTAGAAAAGAGGTTGAGAAGCTCTTAAATTCCCACATAATTTTCCTTGTTAAATATTCAAAATGGGTTTCAAATCTTGTCCTGATATGAAAAAAGAATGGAGATATTAGAGTATGTGTTGATTTTTGTGCCTTGAATAAGGAGAGTGTTAAAGACAATTTTCCTCTACCTAATATGGAATTGATTTTATGACAAGTAGAAATATCTCAAATGATGTTACTTATTGATGGTTTCTCATGATATAATCAAATCAGTGTCAACAGAGTTGAAAAATATAAACTACTTTCACTACACATTGGGGCACCTTTTCTTACGAGCGTATTCTTTTTTGCTTGATCAATGCAGGTGTTACCTTCCAATGAGATATGCAAACAGTTTTAGATGATCTGATTGGTAAAATTATTCAAATTTATCTTGATGACTTAATTATATATTCTAAAACCTGAGAAGATCATTTTGATCATCTTAGACAAGTTTTTCTCCATTGCAAAAAAATTGTTATGTCTTTGAATACTACAAAATCCATTTTTGGTATCAGTGTAAGAAAACTCCTTGGATATATTGTATCTAATTCAAGCATCAGTGTTGATCTGGAGAGAGTCATTTCCATTTAATATCTTCAAACTCCATCTTCTAAAAATGAAATTCAATCATTCATGGGTAAGATAAATTTCGTAAAAATATTTATTCCTAATTTTACTAGAGTGGTAAAACCTATTCATAACATGTTAAAGTAAGATCGAGATTTTTCTTGGATTGGTACTACTGAGAAGTATTTTATAGAAATTAAAAATGCAATTAGTTCTACACCAGTATTTACAAAACCTAATTTTTTGAAAGACTTTAGCATAAATACTAATGTTATTGAAGAATTTATTTCTGTAATTCTTTCTTTAGAAATATGATCATAATAATGAGCAGCCAATCGCTTACATGAGTCAAAGTTTATCTAAAGATGAATTAAAATATACTTTAATAGAAATATATACATTTGTTCTTGTTAAAGTTATTGAGAAATGTTGTCATTTCAATATTGGCAAGTATACTCAATTAAAAGTCCCTTTACCTGCAATCAATTGTTTTTTCACAAACACACTTTTCTAAAAAGCTTGCACATTGGATTGTCAAAATCCAAGAATATGATTTCACGATCACAACTTCTAATACAATCAAGAGATGTGATCTATATCTACACCTGCCTCAGCATCCTAAACCAGGATATTCTTCTGAAAATAATGAAGATGTCTTGTATGCATTATTCCTAATCGAATATGGTAATGTTGATCTAGCAGCACATCCCTTGTATCGGGACATAATTTATTATTTGCAATATGAAATATTTCATGATAATCTTGAGCACCATGGATAATGGAGGACTTGAATTGAGGCCTCAAAATACATAATTTTGAATACTTCACTTTTCCTTAGAATTGTTGATGGACTTCTATTACTTTGTGTCAATGATATAGCAGCCCAAATGATTTTGAGAGAAATTCATGGATCGACAGATTCTGAAATTCATATCAGTGGACACTTTGCTTCCAAATCCATTTCACATAAAATCTTAAGAATCGATTATTATTGGTCTTCTGTATTTATGGATTCATATAAGTTTGTACAAGATTATGTCGAGTGTCAAAAGTCTGGCAGTAAGGAAAAGTTCTATGTTATGCCTTTACATCCAGTCTTACCTGATTTTTTTTTCTATATGGGGATTAGACTCTATTGGACCAATTAATCCTCCATCTTCCGCAGGTCATATTTTTATCCTAACTTCCACATGCTACTTTATGAAATGGACTGGAGCAATTCCTCTTAAGCATGTGCAAGATGAACAAGTAATCTCCTTTATTGAAACAAACATATTTTCTCAATTTGGTCTTCCAATTGAGATTATTTCTGATAATGGGCTAGCATTCATATCTGAAACATTGACTCAATTCCTTAATAAATTTGGAGTGAAAAATTTCACTTCATCAACTTATTACCATCAAGGAAACGAGCAAGCTGAGTCAATGAATAAAAATCTGGTTAAAATTCTCAAGTGGATCATTAATGCAAACCTCGCTAACAGCACACCTTACTGACTTACACCTTATGAACAGATCATATGACCACTAAGATGAGTAAAGTTCATACTCCTTTTTAGTTGTTATGTGGCCAAGAATCCCTCATGCATGTTGAACTTGAACTTACCTCTCTTAGATTAGTCTTGCAGGCTGAAGATTTGAATTCTATGGATATCATTTTTCATAGGCATACTCCCTTTATCATATGTCCCATTCATGCATAATTGCATTCCCATGTTCACCCATGTTCATGTAATAAAAGAGATATTGAACTATTCATATACAAAGAAGTATTTAAAGAAGCATTTAAGAGGATCAAAACCAACTTATGAGAATTGGAAATGAAAAGATTGATGATGAATAAGTTTTTTCTTCCCCTTAGTACATTATTCTTATTCCATTTCTCTCTTTTATTCTTGATTTATCATGTTGTATTCATATCCATAATTAAAACAAATTTAACAAGTTTTTTAATGAGAGTTTATTATGTTTAGTCTTGTATTATACTCTAAATATTTTGAACTGATTGAAATAATAATGATAATTAGATGAGTTTCTTTAGCAAAGGGAGTAACAGAGGAGGTAATAGAGGTAATAGAAGGATAAGAATTGGAATTCCAAATGCATTTTAGCAGCAAGGGAGGCGTCAGAGGATGAGATTTTCTATCCATTTTGATGCAAATTCATACGATTTTAACCAACTAGTGCAAATTGGTAACCTAAACCTTGGTGGATAGTTTGATTTACCTCAACCCCCAGCTCCTCCTAGTATACCTTTGCAGCCACATCCCAATATCATGGAATTTATCGAACCTCATGTTTAACCAGTGAAAGATGGTTGGAATAATAACCCAATGAAACCTCCTTCTGGTATTGTACAGTGGCCTGCCAATCCCCCTCTACCTCCTCACACAACACCATTTGTTACATTCACTAGTTCCATAACTTGTTCTCCTCTCAAGGACCATAGAGTGCCCTCTCATGAAATTCAGTTAGATAAAGGAAAGAAACCTACTACTTCCCCTAGCATCGAGTCATCTCAATCATCCTTTGTACACTCAAAACAACAACCGGAAAAAGAAGAAAGTAGTAAAAAGGAAGATGTCTTCAGTGACATGCTACTAGAAGTAAGAAAGTACGAAGAGAAAAAGTATTTTCTTGAGGACGTACTAAATATTAGACTAGATGTGTCTGAAGGTAGGAAAGAAAGAGAAGAATATTTCAAGAACAAATACCCTCATCTTTTTGAATTTGTATCATAACAGTGTTTTATTCTAGACATTTGATACTTTATTTTGGAACAGATAGGAGGCATGTGTGTTACACATCAAAATGTCACACTTAAGTGTCGCACCCTAAGTGTTGCAAAGTGACGTATGCACCTTGTTAAGTTTCATGTGCACTATCTCAAGTTTCATATGCACCTTACCAAGTGTCGTATTCACTTTGTTAAGTGTCACAACTCGTTTAACACCATGAAATACATTCAATCCCTAAGTCATTTTGGAAGAGAAAAAAAACTATTTGGGGTCCGAAACCACACCTTTTTCTTAGAAATTTTGACCATTTTGGGGAATTTTAGAAGGGTGGCACTCCCCTAATCATGTTGAGGGAGCACTATTTCTCCCCCTTCATTTCTTAGGGGGCACCAGTGGCACTTTGTCTCTTACTCTAAGGGGGCGCCAATGTGGTTAGAGGGAAAGATGGCGCAACTGCATAGATTATTCTATTTATTATTGAGTTATTATTCATTAGATCAATCCCCTTTTGTGGATTGATCATGTCAGGAATTGTAATTGACCAAATCCCATTTTTTGGATTGGTCAAAACCTAAATATAATATGCAAATTGAGAAGTCACCCCCCAGGATAATTAAAGTGGTTTTAACCACTAAGAAGACAAGTTGACCTTGCCTAGTGAAGAGACACCTTTCCACCACCTACCAATCTGTATAAATAAAGGAATACAGCGCCTCATTATCTCACTCACTCATTTGCTTATCTAGTGCGCAAGTTTGGTAGTTGCAGTTGGGAGAAGAAGGAAGAGAGAGGTGCATTGCTCAGTGTTGGATATTATCTAGTGTTTTGGTTTATTGTCTTGGCATTGTATTGGCTATCTATATTAAGGAATTTTTTTGGGTTCCCCCCCCCATGAGTGTTTCCCAGGATAAATACTGTGTATCTTGTGATTTTATTTCTCTCAGTGATCCTACGTATGTTATGGTTATCTAGTAAATTGAAAATAAACCTAATAATATCTTAAACCTTGACATGGTATCAGAGATAAATTGAAGAGATCATCTTTCACTGGATAAATAAAAACGTCATTGTTGTCGTACAAGAAAATTAGGGATTTTTGTGGAAGAGGAATATCATCCTAAAAACCATCTAGCAAAGTGTTCCCTAGCCTAGGGAACTCTTTGGCACCTTGAGCGCACCTTTTCAATGGTCAGATACTCCGAAAATTCAAACCCTAGTTTTGACTAGTACCAGAAAACCAGAAGTACGAGAAAACCAAAAGTACCAGGAAACCAAAACCAGTACTAGAAGTACTAGTCCAGAATTCTGTTGGTCCAGTTTGAAGGGGGGGAATTTGGATTTTCTGAAATCTAACTGCACCAGGCTACTCGCCTCATCCAAGTGCACCTCATTGTGACAAAATGGGACATATTGTTAAGAATTTTCCAGCTAGAAGAGAAACAAGAGGCACCATGCCCACAGAGTTGAAGATGCAAATCCACCCACAAAGGTGATAAAAGAACATATTGAAGACTATGTCTTAATCTCTGACCTAGCAGGATCAGTGTCACTTGGTGAGGACACTTGGTTCATAGATAGTGGTGCTTCCAAGCACATGATAGTTCAAAGATAAATTCTTTCTTACCTTACAGAAAAGAAATTTCCCTAGAAAGTTACACTTGGAGACAATTATCAATACCCTATCAGAGTAGGAGAATCAAATTACAAACTTGATTTAGGAACCCTAATGAAGATTAAGGATGTACTATATGTACCATGTTTGACAAAGAACTTACTTTCTATCTCATCTTTAGATAAGAAAGGCTTCAGATTTTCTTTCATAGATGGATAAGTTCTTGTGTGGCCCAAAGGAAAAACCATGGAAGAAGCAATTGTTATTGGAAAAGAAGAAGGTGGCTTGTATAAGCTAAAATGTCACTCAGAAGCAACCTTGACTCATTCCATTGAGAATCCCTGTGAACTTTTTCATAGAAGACTATCTCACATTAACTACAAGGCATTACCATATGTAAGCAATGAAGTCACAGGTCCACCAGAATTCAAAGATGGCCATGAAGGTGTGTGCAATGGATGTGCTCAAGGAAAGAACATCAAGAACCATTTCCCGAAGAGAGACAATAAAGAATAAGGAGTCCTAGAGCTCATTCACTCAGATGTATATGGCCTAATACCATCAACCTCCATCAGTGGGTATGTATACTTTGTATCGTTTATTGAGGACTATTCTTGCAAAATCTGGGTTTACATTTTTAAATAAAAAGATGAAGAGTTTGGTAAATTCAAGGAATTCAAAGCCTTGATAGAGAATCTCTATGAAAGAAATATCAAGATACTCAGGTCAGATAATGGAGGAGAATACACCTTAAAAGAGTTCGTAAACTTTTGTAAATATGTTGGGATAAAGAGGGATCTCACCACTCCCTACAATTCTCAACAAAATGGTGTATCAGAAAGAAAGAACAGAACTATAATGGAAGCATTGAAAACTATGATCCATGATCAATATCTTCCAATGCACTTGTGGGAAGAAGCAGTAAGAAAAATAGTGTATGTATAGAACAAATTGTCCCATAGTGCACTTGGATTCAAGACCCCTGAAGAGATGTTCTCCGAAAAGAAGCCAAAAGTAATCCATCTCAAAATATTTGGTTGTATCGTATTTGTACACGTTCTGAAAGAGAAGAGAACTAAGATGGACCCTTCAGGAAAGAAGGGAATATTTGTTGGATACTGTGAGGTATCCAAGGAATTCAGAATATACATACCAGGTTACCATCATATTGAGATCAGTAGAGATGTAACCTTTGGTGAAGATGCAACACTCAAGAAATCAAGAAGATGCTAGCTTGAAGAAGTACATGAAGAAGAACATGTGGCTCCCAGAGTTGCAGAATGAGTGACGGAAGTCATAACTTCCCCTTATGAGGAGATTCTAGAATATCATGACATAATATAATCTCAAGAACCTCCCCAGATGACGATCTCCCATAAGAGAAAGCCAGCATGGGAAGGAGAACTTATTGAATATTGAGAGAAGTATGGTGCCCCTGAAGGAACCATGAGACAAGTCAAGAAACCCAAGTCATTCTCCAGTTGTATGGCTTTGATGTATGATCTCTTAGAGAAGGAGCCTACTTTCTTTAAAGAAGCCATTCAGAAGAAAGAATGGGAATATTCCATGACAAAAGAATACCAATCCATTATAAAGAATGATGTATGGGAAATAGTTTCTAGACTGAAGAGCAAGGATGTGGTATCTTCCAAATGGCTATACAAGATAAAACATATTGTTGATGGAAGTATTGAGAAATATAAAGAAAGTTTTGTTGCTCATGACTTTTCTCAAAAGGAAGGCATTGACTATGAAGAGACGTTTGCTCTTGTAGCCAAATACACTTCAATCAGAACCAGCATATCCCTTGCAACTAAGATGAAATGGAAGTTACACCAGATGGATGTGAAAATAGCTTTCTTAAATGGTGTCATAGAAGAGGAAGTGTATATACAAAAACCTCAAGGGTTTGAAGTTGAAGACAGAAAGACTCATGTATGCAAATTGAAGAAGGCTCTGTATGGATTGAAACAAGATCCTAGAGCTTGCTATGGAAGAAATGACAATTTCCTGACGAGCTTGGGATTTACCAAGAGTAAAGCATATTCTAACCTTTACTTAAAGGTTATGGATGATGAGCCTATTATTTTATTGTTGTATGTGGATGACTTATTTCTAACTAGAGAAGAAAAGATCATCATTGATTATAAGAAGAATCTCACTGCAGAATTTGAGATGAAAGAGCTTTGCCTAATGCACTATTTCTTAGGTCTTGAGTTATGGCAGAGCCCAGAGAAGATATTCCTTAACCTAGGGAAGTATGCAGTTGAAATAATGAAGAGGTTTGATATGTTGGAGTTCAAATCCATGAATACGCCCATGGAAACAAATTTCAATCTCTTGGTTGACACTTCGTCAGAATTGATTGATGCTACGTTGTACATATAGATCATTGGATCGTTGATGTATCTGATGAACACCAGGACAGATATATGTTTTGTTTTGAACACCTTGAGCCAATTTATGGTAGAGCCCAGACGTGTTCACCTGGTTGTTGCAAAACATGTGATGAGCTACCTCAAGGGTACATCATATTTTGGTCCCATTTATAATAGACATCATGACTTTAGAATGAGTGGTTATACCGATTCAGATTGGGCTGGAAGTGTCTCTGATAGAAAGATAACTTCAGGATGTTGTTTCAATATGGGGTCAGCCATGATCTCATGGTAGAGTAGGAATCAATCAAGTAATTTCTCTCAACACGGTAGAAACATAATACATTGTTGCATGTTCCGCCAGTTGTGAAGCCATACAGATTCGGAAGTTTTTGACAGGTCCATTCGATCTGGAGATGGAAGCAACTTTGATTCTATGTGATAACCAAAGTTGTATAAATATGATAGAGAACCTTGTGTTCCATGACAAGTCAAAACACATATAAATCTGATATCATTACATATGTGATATGGTGCAGAGAGGAGCCATAAAGCTCCAGTATGTTAGCACAGATGAACAAGTTGCAAATGTGTTGACCAAGCCTATGTCTTGTGTAAAGTTTGATCACTTTTGAAATAAGCTTGGTGTAGTTCGAAGGGACCTCCCTCGAAAGGGGGAGTAGTGTTGATGCCAGCCTTGTGTTGAATATTTCCAGCTTCGTGTTGATGTTATTGTGATGCCAGCCTTGTGCTGAATATTTCCAACTTTGTGAAAATGTTATTGTGATACCAGCCTTGTGCAGAATATTTCCAGCTTCGTGTTGATTTTGTTGTGATTCCAGTCTCATGCTAAATATTTCTAGATTTGTGTTGATATTGTTGAAGTAGTGTTGATGCCAGCCTTGTGATGAAGATTTCCAGCTTCGTGTTGATGTTATTGTGATGCCAGCCTTGTGCTAAATATTTCCAACTTTGTGCAGATGTTGTTGTGATTCCATCCTTGTGTTGAATATTTCCAGCTTCGTGTTGATGTTGTTGAGATGCCAGCTTCATGCTGAATATTTCCAACCAAGTGTCGATGTTGATGATGCTCCAGACTTCGTGTTGTGATGTTTTTGTTGTTGATGTTGTATTAGCCTTATTTTTTTATAGATAATGATGATGTATTAGTGTTATACTAATCCATGTTGATGTATATGATGATGATGCCATCCCAGCTCCCTGTTGTGGATGATGATATTGATGATGAAGAAAAACTTCCAATGATTTATAGATATTCCATTCAGTGTTCCAGATGTTTTTGATGTTGTCGCCCTCTCTCTCTCTCTCTTGATGATGTTGTAGAATACCCTTATTATTAAGGGGGAGTGTTGAAATATTGTAACTACAAAGAGTATTCTATTTATTATTGAGTTATTATTCATTACATCAATATTGTTTTGTGTGTTGATCATGTCAGGAATTGTAATTGACCAAATCCCCTTTTGTGGATTGGTCAAACCCTAAATATAATATGCAAATTGAGAAGTCGGCCCCCAGGATAATTAAAGTGGTTTTAACCACTAAGAAGACAAGTCAACCCTGCCCAGTGAAGAGACAACTTTCCATCACTTGTCAGTTTGTATAAATAAAGGAAATCAACACCTCATTATCTCACTCACTCATTTTCTTATCCAGTGCAAAATTTTGGTAGATGTAGTTGGGAGAAGGAGGAAGAGAGAGGCGCATTGCTCAGTGTTGCATATTCTCTAGTGTTTTGGTTTATTGTCTTGGCATTGTATTGGCTATCTATATTAAGTAAGTTTTGATGGGTTTTCTTCCCCATGAGGGTTTCCCAGGATAGATATTGTGTATAATGTGATTGTGTTTCTCTCGGTGATCCTACCTATGCTATGGTTATCTATTAAATTGAAAAGAAACATAATAATTTCTTAAACCTTAACACCAATGTGGTTAGAGGGAAAGATGGTGCATCCCAACTATTCTCGAGGGAAAACTATTAAAGGAAGTGGTTGTTTTGGGTTGAATCCTATCCTAGGCAACTATCTTAGGATCAAATCCCAACTCATGGAGCCATATCCTCAACCATTTTCATTATTATCTTATGGTCATTGTGTCTCCCAGTTCTATAAATTGAAGGCATTTCCAAGGTGAAGGGGGGAGATTTCAGGTGTCAAACCTTTGATCTTGAAGGGAGGAAATTATTGAAGTATCATCATTCTGATCGTAAGAGATTTTTGCAAGGGCTTGGACGAGGAGAACTTGGAGAAGGTGTTGCAGCGTCATACATGGCTTGCAAGTGCTTGTAACTTGTTTTCCAAATTAATATTAACTTGGTTTATTCCCTTCAAATCCATGTGTTCTACATTTTCTTGTCTATTGTTGTTTCAATATTCATAGATAGATCTACTTTATCTAATCATATAGAGTATGAGAAAGAGTTCATTTTATGGTCTTTGCAGGACTTCATTTGTGTTGAGGAGCTTGGAGATCAAGCCCAAGGATTGGAGCAGCGAGGATGAACATAGCCATAAGGTACGCCACATTCTTATTCTCTCTTGCTTGATTGATTGAGTTAGATTTAAAGGGAAAGTAGAAACCATTTGTTTACTTCTATCTTTGGACCAATGAAGGGGTCTTGGTGCAAATGGGAGCTTAGCTTGTCCACAAGGTAAGATTTCTAATAAAAATGTGATATTTATTTTTTGAAACTTTAAATATCATATTATTTTGATATTTGGAAGGTACAAGTGTTTGTTGATACGGAATGGTTTGGATGGATGTTTTATCTTGATATATTTTCTTATGTTGATATATATATATATATATATATATATATATGGAAATTTTTGAAGAGCAAGAAAACAATAGTGGGACCCCACCTATTATTAAAACATATTTTACCCTTATGATAAATAATTTTTTCCTCTCTTAAATAAAATTTAATTAATTATTAAACAAAAATGTAATTGAACTACCTAATCACTTCAAAAAGATATAAAAGAATGGGAGCAAGACAAAGAGGGGCATGAAAAAATAGAGAACTGAAACTTCTAATAAGGTATGACTGAGTCCTAAGTGAGATTATCATTTTTCATTTCATTCTGAGTTTTCATTGGAATTGAATTATCTTGTTGACAGCGGGGTTATTCTGAAGGTAACAAAGAAAAGACTAGGAAACATTGATTGGTGATATGCTTCAAGATCATTTATTTTCTTGAACATCTGTTTGGTTTTAATTATAAGTTATGAAGTCATTCAATGTTAATTAACACTATTTTTGCAGAGTTCAAAACAATGATGCACATGTAACTTGGAATGATCTGACCTGGTTTTATGTTCTAATCTTTACTTTTGACATTATATGTCCATGTATGAGTCATAATTACATCTTGGAGTTCCAAATATTCCTTTGCTCCAGGTGCTCACTGGGACCTGAAGAGATATTTTCAATTGTAACTTAGAGTTGATATTAATTAAAGGATTTGTTGATTTCTTCTCACTTAAAAGGTTTTCTTTATAGTTCTTTTATTTTGCAAGTCTACTCTTTTAATTCATTTTAAATTGTGTTATCTCAGATAAAATATATAGATATACATATACATATACATATACATATACATATACATATACATATACATACAGATACAGATACATATACATATACATCTACATCTACATCTACATCTACATCTACATCTACATCTACATCTACATCTACATCTACATCTACATCTACATCTACATCTACATCTACATATACATATACATATACATATACATATACATATACATATACATATACAT
>ML777014.1:490328-532742 GCA_009831015.1 Picea engelmannii | reverse complement strand
ATGATCCAGGTGGATATCGGTGGCCACCCACCTTCTCCAACTGGCCCAAAACATGTTTCTGGTAATTTTGGTAATTTACTATTTTTAGCAGTTTTTAACTTCCGGGGCCATTTTGAGGCCCTAAACGATGTTTTTTGAGAAAACGGGGAGCAACATGGATTATACATAAATGTTTCTCACCCAAAAGTCGTATTTCTCAGATATATCTTTCCAACGAGCTATCATACGCCTAAAACGGAGATCGTATGCAAAAGCTACGACCCCGGAAAGTTGATGCACCAACTTACCCAAACGGGGCCCACATGACTTTTAGCGCTTCATCTCCTAGGGTTAGGTTTTTTTCGATGTCTAGGGTTTTGGGCATTCCTGCTTATTGTTAAAAGGCCTTCAAAGCCTCATTGTAATCATCTTCTTGCAAATGCGAGTAGTCATCACATCTCTTCTCAGAGATAAGCTACCACCATTCTAGTGAGTCTTTCACTCTGTACTTTTACAGTCTCTGTACATTTATTTCATTAATAGAAATCATGTATTACTGTATATCTGTGACTCTTGTTATATTTCCACTATATCTTTGTTATATTGTTGTCTCTCTTGCAATATCTCTGAATATTTATGTGTTATATCTCCGCTCTCATTTCGCGCCGAAAATAATTCAGATCAGTGGTATCAGAGCAGGTTGCTCTTGATCGAGTATAGAAAGTTGGGTCTCGAGATTGTCTCTCTTGAAGACAATCGCTCTCGCACACCCAAGAAACCCTAAATGGCAGAAGAAAAGAAAATCGATGGAGCAGACGATCCTATTAGTCTGTTTCTTGAGCAAGCTCTCACACGACAGAGGGATGAAATGATGGAGAATTTTTCCCATATCCTTCAATGCCTGCCGATAGCATCAGGTGCATATTCATCAAGTGGCCACTTTGGAGAAACCTCACCTTTCAAGGTACAGGTTAATTTTGATATTCCCATATTTGAAGGTCAAATAGATGAAGATGCCCTAGATAAATGGTTAAATCTGCTAGAAGGTTATTTCTATGTTCATAATTTTTCCGACAAGGAAAATATCAAACATTAGCGGGAAACTTACTGGGAGTAGAGTTCCACAGAGGATTCTGGAATATATGGGGCCGAGCCCACTTGGGATTTTTTTGTGGATGTAGTAAATGAACAATATTACCCTATTGGCAACTATGAGGACCAGTACATGAGATGGACCACACTACGGCAAGAGAGGGGCCAATCAGTTCCAGAGTTCACCAATAGCTTCCATACCTTGCGCACCAAGTTGGGTATCAAAGACTCTGAAAGACATTTGGTTCTGAAATACCGTGGGGCTCTACACAGATATCTCCAAACTGAAATGGATTTTCTGGACATCTCATCACTCGATGTTGCTTATCGATATGTTGTTAAAATCGAGTAGAAATTTAAGCACCAGAACAAACAGGAGTTTGGGTCTGCAAATCTGCAACAACTAAAGTATGACAAAGACAGCCCTAACAAACAGTCTCCTGAAAACCAGTCCAAGCCACAGGAAAATAAGGGTCACGGGAAGACAAAGAAGGACACCGGAAAATGGTGCGATTTCCACAAAATCCCCTGGCACAACACCGATGAATGTCTCTCAAAACATTCATTGGTGGTCGAGATCAAAGACAAGGAGTCGAACCCTGATTCAAAATCTGATTCTGAAAATACTGGTAAAAGATAGATCATCGACGCAGACCCCACTGTTATTGTCGTGACCGCAGCAATTCAACCAGAAGAACCAACAGATCCTGAAGAGGGGGAGTTCCTTTTTCATTCACAGATGTGGGTGAAGGAGACCCCACTGCATTTTATTGTTGATAGCGGAAGCCAAAAGAACCTCATCTCAGCAGAGGTCATTAAACAGTTGGGATTGTCAACAACACCACACCCGCAACCATACAGCATCGGGTGGCTTCGCCAAGGACGAGATCTTCGTGTCAGCCAGCAGTTTCGATTGTCATACGGCATCCAACCCTTCAAGGATGAGGTATTATGTGATGTTGCCCCATTGGATGTCTGTGATGTTCTCTTGGGCCAGTCATATATGTGGAAATGCCATGCTATCTATGAGTCTCGACCCCGTAGTGTCATTATTACTCTAGGGGGTCATCTCTATAGGATACCATAGGTAGTTCCAACTACTGTCCCACCTAAACAGTGCCGCAAGGTAATATCTCATACTACAAAATTCATCTTCTCGACAATCTGTTCAAAAGGGAAACAAAAGGATACTGCAGCCACTACAGCCTCGAGCCAAGCACCTTCTATCCACCAGAAGCAAGTCGACAAGGTTGCGGCAAAGCACAAGGATTCCTTCTGCACACAGTCATCTCATGCAGCCAGACTGGTTAAAAAGGTCCAACCCTTCCAGCCATAGGTTTGTGATGACCTTCAACAAATCAAGCAGCACGACGATTCTAACAAGGCAAGCAACTCACCAAGCTTCAGATTCAGCAATCGCTTTCCCCTCTCCCCCGGGAACTCAACGCAATGGAGACCATTTATTCATAAGGAGGGAGGATTGATCTAGGTGGATATAGGTGGCCACCCACCTTCTCCAACTGGCCCAAAACATGTTTCTGGCAATTTTGGTAATTTACTATTTTTAGCAGTTTTTAACTTCCGGGGCCATTTTGAGGCCCTAAACGATGTTTTTTGAGAAAACGGGGAGCAACATGGACCATACATCAATGTTTCTCACTCAAAAGTTGTATTTCTTAGACAGATCTTTCCAACGAGCTATCATACGCCTAAAACGGAGATCGTATGAAAAAGTTACGACCCCGGGAAGTTGATGCACCAACTTACCCAAACGGAGCCCACATGACTTTTGGCGCTTCATCTCCTAGGGTTAGATTTTTTTGGATGTCTAGGGTTTTGGGAATTCCTGCTTATTGTAAAAAGGCCTTCAAAGCCTCATTGTAATCATCTTCTTGCGAATGCGAGTAGCCATCACATCTCTTCTCATAGTAAGCTACCACCATTCTAGCGAGTCTTTGACTCTGTACTTTTACAGTCTCTGTACATTTATTTCATTAATAGAAATCGTGTATTACTGTATATCTATGACTCTTGTTATATTTCTGCTATATCTCTGTTATATTTTTGTCTCTCTTTCAATATCTCTGAATATTTTTGTGTTATATCTCCGCTCTCATTTCGTGTCGAAAATAATCTGGATCAATGGTATCAGAGCAGGTTGTTCTTGATCATTTTTTCAGTGCATGTCTCCGACGAGGTCCGAGTATAGCAAGTTAGGTCTCGAGCTTGTCTCTCTTGAAGACAATCACTCTTGCACACCCAGGAAACCCTCAATGGCGGAAGAAAAGAAAATCGAAAGAGCAGACGATCCTATTAGTATGTTGCTTGAGCAAGCTCTCACATGACAGAGGGACGAAATGATGGAGAATTTTTCCCACATCCTTCAATGCATGTCGATAGCATTAGGTGCATCTTCATCAAGAGGCCACTTTGGAGGAACCTCACCTTTCAAGGTACAGGTTAATTTTGATATTCTCATTTTTGAAGGTCAAATAGATTTAGATGCCCTAGATAAATGGTTAAATCTTCTAGAAGGTTATTTCTCTGTTCATAATTTTTCCGACAAGGAAAAGATCACCTTCACACTCCTTAAGGCTCTCCCCCATGTCAAACATTGGTGGGAAATTTACTAGGAGTAGAGTTCCACAGAGGATTATGGAATATATGGGGTAGAGCCCACTTGGGATTTTTTTGTGGATGTAGTAAAGGAACAATATTACCATGTTGGCAACTATGAGGACCAGTACATGAGATGGACCACACTGTGGCAAGAGAGGGGCCAATCAGTTCTAGAGTTCACCAATAGCTTCCATACCTTGCGCACCAAGCTGGGTATCAAAGACTCTGAACGACATTTGGTTCTGAAATACCGTGGGGCTCTACACAGATACATCAAAATTGAAATGGATTTTCTATACATCTCATCACTCGGTGTTGCTTATCGATATGCTGTTAAAATCGAGCAGAAATTTAAGCACTAGAACAAACAGGAGTTCAGGTCTGCAAATCCGCAACAACCAAATTATGACAAAGACATCCCTAACAAATAGTCTCCTGAAAACCAGTCCAAGCCACAGGAAAAGAAGGGTCACGGGAAGACAAAGAAGGACACCGGAAAATGGTGTGATTTCCACAAAATCCCCTGGCACAACACCAATGAATGTCGCTCAAAACAGTCATTGGTGGCTGAGATCAAAGACAAGGATTCAAACCCTGATTCGGAATCTGATTCTGAAAATACTAGTAAAAGACAGATCATCAACGCAGACCCCACTGCTATTGTCATGACCGCAGCAATTCAACCAGAAGAACCAATAGATCATGAAGAGGGGGAGCGCCTTTTTCATTCATAGATGCGGGTGAAGGAGACCCCATTGCATTTTATTGTTTATAGCGGAAGCCAAAAGAACCTCATCTCAGCAGAGGTCGTTAAACAGTTGGGATTGTCAACAACACCACACCTGCAACCATACAGTATCGGGTGGCTTCGCCAAGGACGATATCTTTTTGTCAGCTAGCAGTGTCGATTGTCATACGGCATCCAACCCTTCAAGGATGAGGTATTATGTGATGTTTCCCCATTGGATGTCTGTGATGTTCTCTTGGGCCAGCCATATATGTGGAAACGCCATGCTATCTA
Organism: Picea engelmannii; assembly: GCA_009831015.1. Classification (NCBI taxonomy): domain Eukaryota; kingdom Viridiplantae; phylum Streptophyta; class Pinopsida; order Pinales; family Pinaceae; genus Picea; species Picea engelmannii. The sequence goes on along the minus strand of ML777014.1, from coordinate 528,031 downwards.
TGAGTTTCGACCCCATAGTGTCATTATTACTCTAGGGGGTCATCTCTACAGGATACCAGAGGTATTTCCAACTACTTCCCCACCTAAACAGTGCCACAAGGTAGTATATCATACTAAAAAATTCATCTTCTCGACAATCTGTTCAAAAGGGAAACAAAGGGATACTGCAACCACTACAGCCTCAGGCCAAGCACCTTCTAGCCACCAGAAGCAAGTCAACAAGGTTGCAGCAAAGCACAAGGATTCCTTCTGCACACATTCATCTCATGCAGCCAGACTGGTTAAAAAGGTCCAACCCTTCCAGCCACAGGTTCGTGATGACCTTCAACAAATCAAGCGGCGCGACGATTCCAACAAGGCAAGCAACTCACAAAGCTTCATATTCAGCAATCACTTTCCCCTCTCCCCCGGGAACTCAACGCAATGGATAACATTGCTTCATAAGGAGGAAGGATTGATCCAGGTGGATATCGGTGGCCACCCACCTTCTCCAACTGGCCCAAAACATGTTTCTGGCAATTTTGGTAATTTACTATTTTTAGCAGTTTTTAACTTTCGGGGCCATTTTGAGGCCCTAAACGATGTTTTTTGAGAAAACGGGGAGCAACATGGATTGTAGATTGATGTTGCTCACTCAAAATTTGTAGTTCTCGGATAGATATTTCCAACGAGCTATCATACGCCTAAAACGAAGATCGTATGCAAAAGTTACGACCCCGGAAAGTTGATGCACCAACTTACCCAAACGGGGCCCACATGACTTTTGGCGCTTCATCTCCTAGGGTTAGGTTTTTTTGGATGTCTAGGGTTTTTTGCATTCTTGTTTATTGTAGAAAGGCCTTCAGAGCCTCATTGTAATCATCTTCTTGCGAATGCGAGTAGCCATCACATATCTTCTCAGAGATAAGCTACCACCATTCTAGCGAGTCTTTCACTCTGTACTTTTACAGTCTCTGTACATTTATTTCATTAATAGAAATCATGTATTACTATATATCTGTGACTCTTGTTATATTTCCATTATATCTCTTTTATATTGTTGTCTCTCTTGCAATATCTCTGAATATTTCTATGTTATATCTCCGCTCTCATTTCATGCCGAAAATAATCCGGATCACATAAGATATAAACCTGGGTTATGATCCTACGTATCTCACCTAGCCTAATGAGATTCCAAAATGCATGATTAAGCATAATTACCATTTATTTCATCAACAGTAGTAACCCTAAAATTTTAACCCGTGTGAAATCTAGCCTTAAGAAGAAATTTGAAATGATAGACTTAGGTTATTTGCATTATTTCCTTGGCCTCCAAATATTTCAAACCAAGGAAGAAAATTCTCTTTCCCAATGATAAGTATGCATGTGATCTTATTCGCCACTTTCACATAAAAGATTGTAAATCAGCATCTCCCTTCTAGTCTGGAGTAAAACTTGTTGCCACATGTACTACACCCAAAGTAGATGCCACTTTGAACCATCATTTAGTTGGTATCCTTTTTTATTTGACTCATACCCATCATGATGTTTCCTTTGTTGTTGGTATTTTTTCCTGGTATATGCAAACACCCATCAAAAACATTGAAAAGTAGCAAAAAAAAATACTTTTCAATATTCGGGGTACAATCTGTTGGAGTTACTTCACACACACATAGGATTTATTTTTCCTAAGATTTTTCCTTGTTTATTAGTCATTATCTAGTCTCCTATATTTTAGGAAGAATATTCCTCTAGGGAGAATATTCTCTTCAGTTTCCACTTCAGTTTGACTAGTTGAGTCGAGTCTAGATGTTGCATTGGTTTTGTCACCATGCAACATTGGGATCATCACCAACTAATGCGCATTAGCCTTGGTATCATCACCAGACTGGCGCATTACCCATGATTATGTGATATCCTCCTCACTTCACTATGTTTCAGCTAGTTAACTGAGGACTAGTAGACTAGTTAACTCAGCTAGGTGGCAATTCACTCTCGTAACTTCTTGAGAGATTAGAATACGTGGCAGTTCACTCCTGTAACTTCCTGAGAGACTAGAATAGGTGGAAGTTCACTCTCGTAACTGTTGGTGTGTGTCCATATCACTCTATACCACCACTATGGCACATTTTCTTCACCTCCAGTATGCATTGGTTGAGTTGTACAGAGTATATCATGTGTAAATTATTCATTATTCATTACGGTTAATGAGAATTCTTCCATTCTTTCTCTCTTGCTTCTTCTTTCTCAATTTCTCTCTGCAAATGTGTGTGGTATTTTCTAGCTAGATATATTTTGTGCAGGTTCAACACATTTACATGGTATCATATCCAATGGACTACTAAGCAAAGCTTCACCAAATTATTTTTTGCAGGTACCAAAGATTGAAGACAGCGGAAAAATGGAATTCCCAAAAGAATTCATTCTTACACCTTGTAATTAATTTGCATGGAAGGATAGAATAATCATACATCTCTAAACCAGAGGATTGTACAGGATAACCTTGAATACAGACGTAGAACTGACATCAACCATAGAAAAATGCAAGTATCTAAATCGAATGGATGAAGCATTCAGAACAATTTGCAGTCTCATCTCTCTGGATCTCCTTTTTCACATATCTTCATATAAAACCCCCAATGAAGCCTAGACCACCTTGAAAGGGCTCTTTGGAAAATAGGATGAGATAAGGGGACACATGCTCGAGGCGGAATCGTTCACACTGGATCCAAAAGGCTTCAACAATCTCCAAGATTTATTTACAAAATTCAAGGATTTATTGTCGCAACTCAAAGCTTGCGGGGTTGATAAATCTAAGGAGGAGAAACAAATGGTTCTCACCATTCTCTCCAAACTTGGTCCTGAATTATATTCATTCAAATTCGCCTCTAAAGCCACCTGGAAGATTCCTTCTCTTGAGGAATTTATCAAATCCCTGACACAAGAGCAAACCAAGCTCATCAACATGGGAAAAATCAAAGGCCCAAAGATGCATGCACTTATTGTGCAAGATGGCAGCCATCAATATCAGAAATATAAAGATAAATACAAAAGGAAATCTCATGCAAATATCAAGAAGGAAGGGTACTCAAAACCCTTCACCGATGCCTCTAAATCCAAAGGTTGAAAGAGAAGAAAAGGGGATAAATGCACATATTTCCATAAAGGATTCCATCCAGAATCTGCATGCATGAAGAAAAAAATAGATCTAATGACTCAAATTCTTCAGCAAAATAACCTTGGAGATTGCATCCCCGAGGGTGCCAAGAAGAAGAAGCTAGAAGATTAGAACCCCAAGAAAGAAAATTCTAGCCATGCCTTGATTTCCATCAACTCCTCTCCTGATGCTTGGATCGTAGATTCAAAAGCATCACATCACATAGTTGCCACAAAAGTAGTATATTATTCATTGGATGCATGCAAAGGTCCTCATATTCAGATGGGGGACAACTCTCTAGTTGAGGTCACCAGCAAAGGAAGGATTAAACTCACCAACGGAAGCTTTGAGAATTTGTTGCATGTTCCCAAACTTTCCATCAATATTCTCTCTGTGTATCAGATGAATAATTCTGGCACCGAAACAAAATTCATATTCACACCAAATGCAATGGATGTCTATGACATGCAAACCAATTCCAGGGTTTCTACCGGTGAGGTAAATAATCAATCTAGATTGTATACATTTTCTGAATTTATTGAACCAGATTATTCTTTACTACTTACCCATGTTGATGAAAGTAGTATGATATGCCACGAAAGGTTCAGTCATTTGAATTTCCGATATATGAAATAGTTTAGCAAGCAAATATTGGTTGATGGTCTACCAGACATCCATTTCTCCAAAGGAATCTGTGAGGGATGTGTTCTTGGAAAACACCCTCAAGAGAAATTCGACAAAGGAAAGACTTAGAGAGCTTTCGCTCCTTTAGATATGATCCATAGTGACCTCATGGGGCCTTTTCCACATCCATCAATCACAAAATCGAGGTTTGTTCTCATTTTTGTTGATGATTTCTCATGTTTCACATGGATTTACTTTCTCAGGAAAAAATCAGAGGTCTTTCAACACCTCAAAGATTTCAAATCCCTAGTTGAGACATAGTCTGGAAAGAAAATCGAAGTCTTTTGAACTGATAAAGGGGTAGAGTATGTCAATCATGAGATACAGAATATTTTTCATGAGGAAGGGACTCAGTTGCAGCACATAGTTCCCTATACTCCGCATCAAAACGTAGTTTCTAAGTATAAAAACATATCTCTAAAAGAGATGGCATGTTGCATGCTACATGTAAAGTCACTACCACAGACACTATGGGCCGAAGCACTCAATTGTGCAACCTACATCCAAAATAGATCTCCCCATAGATTTGTCAAGGATAAGACCCCCTACAAGGCTTGGAGCATCCTCAAATCGGAAGTGACCCACTTTCATATTTTCGGTTCACATGCATGGGCTCAGATTCCCTCTGAAAAGAGGAAGGAAATTGATCCACAGAGCACAGTGTATCTTTGTTGGACACCCCGATGGTGTGAAGGGATACAGAGTTATTGATATTTCCTCGGACCATCTCATCATTGAGTGAAGTTTCCAATTTGAGGAAAGTGTCTTGCATGTACCTCAGCAATCGCATGCAAACACCTTCATTCATCCACCTATCGGAGATGGTGATAATTCACATGCCGACTCTTCTTCAAATGAGATTTTTGATCAGAGGACTCAAATGATCCAGATACATAGTTAGTACAGTCAGAGCATCCAGATGCAAATGCAGAGCCAAATCAGAGGCCCAAGTGGGCACAGACTACTCTTCAAGATGTAGGGTATCTTGTTGGTGATCCAGCCGATACTAGGAGGACATGATATGATTTTCAGGAGCCTCATATTGCACTCACTTCCACTAAACCATTTCCTTCCAAGAATATTTTCTTGTTTCAGTCTTCAGATCCACAGTCTTATGGCAAGGTTTCTGGAAATCCCTTTTGGGAATCCTCAATGCAAGAGGAGTAAAACTCCCTCCTCGAGAACCAGACTTCGGATATGGTTCCCCTTCCTTCTGGAAGGAAAATTTTTAGGTACATATGGGTCTATAGAACCAAGAACGCAGTGGATGGACAGATTAGTAGATACAAAGCCAAGCTTGTTTCAAAAATATTTCAACAGGTGCATGGAATTGACTATGATGAGACCTTTGCTACAGTAGAGAATATGGATTCCATACGTTTGGAACTTTCCATTGTGACGGTCAAGGGATGGGAAGTCCATTAGATGGATGTGAAGAATGTGTTTCTTCATGGTGATCTCTCTGAGGATATTTGTATGGATCAGAACCAGGGATTTATGCAGGACTCATCTTTGGCCTATCGACTGAAGAAGTCTATTTATGGCCTCAAGTAGGCCCTAAGGGCATGGTATACCAAGATGGACTCATACCTGTTGCCACGTAACTTTGTACATTGTAAATCAGACCTGAATGTCTACATGCTCAGGACAGCTGATTCACTCGTACTCTTAGTTATGTATGTTGATGATTTTTTTATCATCGGTTGCTCGACTTCAGCGATTATTGCATTCGAGAGGATTCTACATGACAGGTTTTTTTTTACAGACATGGATCCGCTACACTTCTTCCTTGGACTCGAGATCAATCAGGATGCATCAGGCATCAAAATGTCTCAGCCCAAGTATGTTCGAGATCTCCTTGAGAGATTTCACATGGAAGACTACAAGTCTACTCTGACTCCTTTCCTATCAGGAGTCAAACTTGAGGATGGTGGGGACACTCCACTGGTTGACAGAACATTGTATAGATAGCTAGTGGGGACCTTATTGTATCTCACACACTCTAGACTAGACCTCTCCTATGCAGTTGGTGTAGTTTCCATGTTCATGCAGGAGCCAAATGAGCTACATTGGAAGGCTGCAAAGTGTATCCTTCGATATGTACAAAGCACCATCACCTTTGGGATTCATTATGCAGCCAGCTCTACATTGGATCTCATTGGGTTCATTGATTATGATTGGGGTGGCGATAGCACTGATCACAAGTCCACATCTGGTTACTCACTCGGTCTTGATTATGGGCCTATCTGTTGGTCGAGTAAGAAGAAAGTTGTCATTGTTCTATATTCAGTTGAGGAAAAATATAGAGGGGAAGTTAACATAACCATTCAACCTATGTGGCTACAACATTTTCTCACTGAGTTGGACATTCAGTTTCATCGGTTGATCGTCATTTGGTGTGAAAACCATAGCACCCTGAAGTTCTGCAAAGATCCATTTCATAGATTGTTAGGTAGCTAGAGAGGTAGTGGGGGGGGCAGAGGGCTCATAATTATAATAGTGGAGGCCATTCAATGTAAGGTGGACTAGGTCCACTATATTATTAAATAAGGCCCATTATGGTAGTTAGATATAATAAATGTAAGAGGACTTCTTAGAAGGTTCTACTTCTATAAGATCCCTCATCTAGAATGTTCTTAGGTGATGGTAGCACTATATAAAGGGGTTCAAGCAATGTAATGGGATATGAAGAGAAGTATTGTATTCGGAGAGGTAGATCAATAGGAGGAAACCCCATCGAAGAGGCAAGTGAACAGGAGGGGATCCCTTCCATAATAGGATCCATTGTATGGCGTTTCCCTACCTCGAGGGTTTTCTATAATAAAAGTGTGGTTCTTCTATATTGTTCTTTGAATCTTTGTGTAGTTTCTGTATGTAAGTATTTGGTTCTTAACAAAGGCAGTGGATGAAGCACATCGATATCGACATGCACTACATCTAGGACTTAGTACATGAGGGTATCATCGACCTATAGTTATGTCCTTCAGCAGAACAGATGGCAGACATCTTCACCAAGACCTTCATTGAGTAGAAGTTTCATTCTCTGCAAAGTCGTCTTGGAGTGAAGGACACAGTTGCCTAGGAACTGTAGTTCTTATTTCTACATACATTGTACCTTGAGGGGGGGGGTTCCCTCTTTCCTCACTTTATTTCAGTGTATATTTTCTATTTGGGTACCTAACATGGGCTCGTTCTCAAGACCCATTCTTTATTTTCACCATAGTGATGTTCAGGGGGGGTGTTGGAGTTACTTCACATACACCTAGGATTTATTTTTCCTAAGGTTTTTCCTTGTTTATTATTCATTATTAGTCATTATCCAGTCTCATATATTTTAGGAAGAATATTCCTCTAGGGAGAATATTCTCTTCAATTTTCACTTCAGTTTGATTAGTTGAGTGGAGTCTAGATGTTGCATTGGTTTTGTCACCATGCAACATTGGGATCATCACCAACTAATGCACATTAGCCTTGGTATCATCACCATATTGGCACATTACCCATGATTCCCTTATCTCCTCCTCGCTTCACTTTGTTTTAGTCAGTTAACTGAAGATCGGTAGACTAGTTAACTCAGCTAGGTGGCAGTTCACTCCCGTAACTACCTAAGAGACTAGACTAGGTGGCAGTTCACTTCTGTAACTGTTGGTGTGTGTCCAGATCACTCTAGACCACCACTATGGCACATTGGTTGAGTTATACAGAGTATATCATCTGTAAATTATTCATTATTCATTACGGTTAATGAAAATTATTCCGTTCTTTCTCTCTTGCTTCTTCTTTCTCAATTTCTCTATGCAAATGTGTGTGGTATTTTCTAGCTAGATCTATTATGTGCAGGTTCAACACATACACAATCCAGTTTGGCCTACATTACAATTCAGGTAGGACTCCTTTTTTGGTTGGTTTCACTAACTATGATTGGGCTAACGACCCTGATGATTGAAAGTCCACTACAGGTTATGTTTTCAATCTTGATTTCGAACCTGTCACTTGGGCTTGTAAGAAACAAAAATTTCATGCACTTTCTTCAATAGAAGTCGAGAATCGAGTATCAATTAATGCAAGTCAGGAAGCCTTGTAGCTTCAACAGATCCTTTCAAATTTTGGATTCCAGTAGTAGATTTTGACCACCCTATGATGTGACAATCAAAGTGTCATCAAGCTCGACAAAAGTGTAGTGCAACATCAGCGCAGCAAACACATTGAGCTACAAATGCAATTCATCATAAAGCTCATTCATAAACATGTTATTAAAGTGTTATTTTTCCCTGCAGATGATCCAGTTGCAAACATTTTCACAAATTCATGTACATAAGTGAAGCGTTCAAAACATTGATGTATGTTAGGAGTTCAAGAAGTTGTCATTAAGGGGGGATAGGCTCTAATTCCTCCTTCCTTCCTCTATTGTGCAACCTTTATAAATCCTTCAATCCTATCCCACGTTATTCTTAAGAGGGGATGTTAGGATATTTGGACACTTAGGAGTTAGTTAAGATCAACTTTGTCTAATATGTCTTTAGGTAAAAGTGTGTTTCTTTAGTATGCATTTTTAGTTATGTAATCTAACGCTCACAATATGTTCTATACATAGAGTGATCCAACAACTCATATTCTCCCCGATACTAATTGTTATTGATCTATGGCTTAACAATTGATTGGTCCGTGATCTCTATTTAAAGGACATGGAGATTCATTTGTTAAAGATTGATTATGAAAAACTCTCTTGTAAAATATTTTTATTTTGCATTAATATATTTCCTCAAGTGGCCACATTGGTTGGGATCGTGGATTGTTTTCCTCTTCAACGGTTTTAACCACATAATGCATCGGTGTATTGAACTTTGATCTAGTTGTGTGAGATAGTTGTTTAAAGTGTTTGTCTTGTATGGAGATACCTTGTCTGTCAAACATCAGTCACCACCGTGGAAGGAAATGAATACCACCTCTAATATGAGATATTATACAAGTTGGAAAAGCTATGAATATCCCAAGATAGAAGAATTTAGTTGATGAAAAAAGAGAACACTTCCAGAGTGTTGGGAATTTTAGAATGATGAAAACAGTAGAAAATCTGCAATGATATGTGTATTGGCCAAAGATGCAGGAGCATGCACCAAATTTGTTAGAGATTGTGTCCTTTGCAACACTAGCAAGCCAAGCAACCGAAAACTTGGTTTATACATGTCATTGCCAATACCAAGTATGTATTTTTAAACCTTTGAAGTAAAGAAATGTATACAGATTCTAAGGAAAGCATAAATTAATCAATGGCTCATACACATAGTACACAGAGATTTACGTCGGAAACCCTTAACTAGGAGAAAACCAACCTTCCTTTGTGTCTCACCTCTCAACTCTTCATTGTATTAATTTCACCATTCACAATACAATATATACAAAATTTTAAGTATTCTACAACTACCAAAACCCTAATCCATTAATTTGAGATTAATTTAGAAAATCGCTAAAAATAGTGAAAAATGCTAAAATAGAAAAACCTGCCTAAAAAAATTTGAGTGCACTGCCCTGAAGCTGAATGCTCTACCTAACTAGGGGGGGGGATCCTGGACCCCCCTGGGAACCCCCTAGAAACATGTTCACTACACATGACACAAAGAGTGCTACTAGGGAGGGATCATCAAATCTGTCGCACCCCACCCGCCACACACACACATGCAAAGAATATAACACTTAACCAACAAAGTAGTCCTTGCAAGAGAATATACATGGACTTTGTTGGAGGTTTTCATATGACTCATAGAGGCCATGAATACTTAATTTTTGTGGTGGACCACTTCAACAAAATGTGTGTGTTCATTTCATGTAAGAAGACAATCTTTAGACATAATACAGTTGAACTATTCTTCAACCATGTTTGGGTACATTTTGGATTGGAAAGATCCATCATTTCTCATCAAGATAGCAGGTTCTTAGGTAGATTTTGGACAGTTCTTTGGGAGAGAATGCATACTATGTTGAGATATTCCATTGCATTCCATCCCCACACAAACAAACAAACTAAGGTTATTAACCGGATGTTAATACAATTGCTAAGAGGCTACAATAACAAGCATACAAAGACTTGGGACGAGCAACTAGTTTACATTCAACACTCCTCCAACAAAGCACTCCATTCTTCCACCAACAAATCTCCTTTCAAGACCTATTTTGGTTACTTACCTCCTTCTCCATTTAATGTGGATGGGCATCGAAAGGATGAAGCAGGTTTTCAAGTAGATGAAAAGAAGGCGAGCACATTCGTGTACAACATCAAATAGATACATCTAAGGGTTAAAGAGCATCTTGAGAAAAGTGAGCAACTGTATAAGTTTAGGCATGAATAGCACATGGATCATAAATTATGTGTTGGGGACAAGGTGTGACTTTAATTCTATAAGGAGCAACAAAGAAACTTGAGCCCCTCCAATACAGACCATTTGACATCATTAAGAAAGTGAATGAAAATTCCTTCGAGTTGAAACTTCCTCATTATATGAAAATCAGTTCAATGGTTAATGTAGAGTATTTGAGGTTGTTTGAACCTTCCATGTTAGATGAGGAGGACCATTAAGTTCTTCCTAATATTGAATAATTTGCACCATGCACTCTAGACGAGTTGAAGGAAGACACAATTTTGTAGCATAAGTGTTATCACATAGAATTGTAAGGGTCAAAAATCATTTCAGTTTTGATTTTGAGTCACATGTTTTCTTAAGTTATAGGTTTTTATGACCTCTTGCTATAGTCATATTTCAAATTTTGATTTAAATAAGCTAAGTTTAGTTTGTCCTTGGTTTAGAGTCCTTGGGCCATGTCTTTGTTATCATGGCAAGTTGAATAAACCTTCATAAGTCACATCTTTGAAACTCTCCATCATCACCTTGAGACGTCACACCTCCATGTTGTACGCAAGATCCTCTTTTGTCACCTTTTACCCGTTTATATTTCAAATCGGATTTGATATATGTGCTACCAACTCACTAGGAGAGTTTGCAGCGCACTCAAAGTATTCCAAGCATTCATTGCCATCATTGCATTTATGGATCATGTCAAAGAAGATATCATTGTTTTCAGAGCTTGTATTTTACGCAAATTTCTAGGGATTGTCATAAAGTTTTCTAACAGTTTCCTCCAAGTGTGCAAATCGTGTTTGAGCTTGACGTTGCGAACCTGGTGCTACAGACAAGCACTGTGAACTGGCTGAAGAGGAGAGTTGGGGGTTGAACTACTTGCAGACATTCTCGTTCAAACTTAGCAACATCAACAACAAACACAAGTTCACCAGGTACTCCATGAGAATTTACACATTCTTTAAAGGTTGAAGGAGAGGTTTTTGTTGGTTTCACCCCTCGGAGTTGCGAACTGTTCTATTTTGTTGTTGCCTACTTTCAAATCCATTTCCTACATGCTATGAACCTTTCTCATTAAACCTCATTACCTTTGAGACCTCATCTATCCTTCCCCTTACTCAAAATTCTTTTCCTCCACTGATATTCCCCAGCACTGTGAACCCTTTTCTCTGGCACTATGAACTATGTGTTGCAAACTCAGCGCTATGAATCCTTTATTCCAGTTTCGTTGAAAACCCTTCTTCTGCATGTTTTGCAAGCTCAAATTTAAAAATAGTGACTCTACACCCATCTCAACTTGGATTTGTGGTTGATCAGTTGTCGAGCTAGGTTTAAATATTGCATGCATTATCATGTTGATCAATGATACTTGTATTGTCATGAAAACCCTATTTTAAGAAAAGAATTCATAGGTGTCTCCCTCTTATTATAAATTCTGATTTCCTTTCTTTATATCTCATGTTTGAAGAATGCCATGTCTCATTTTCTTGAATGTGCATAAAGTGAGTTGTGTAAAAAAAATTATACAAGGTTAGCCTAATTGAAAACAGTTTTCCATCAAAATCCTAGTCTCTTATTTTCCTTGTTTTCATACATCTACCCGTTGTTACAACTCATAGAAATCTTTCCTTAGCATCAGTATGGATAGTCAACAGCATAAGAAGACTCATAAGGGAGGTGAAATAGTGAGAACGGAGCCTTATGACATGCAACTACTTGATTTTAAACCTTTGATCAGAGAGGCCTTTCAGAGAGTAGGTTGCATCATTTTTTGTCAAAAGATGCAAAGGGGGCATCCAGAGGTGGCCAGAGAGTTTGCACTGAATTTTGATGGTACTAAAACCAAGGTGGGAGTATTAGAATTTGAAGTTTCAGAGCTGTCCATCTCAACTGCAATAAAGATACCCAATAATGGAGAAAAATGGTTCAAGGCTATGACATTAAATGTTGTTTTCTCCAAGGAATTTATTAAACCAAAGTATCGGGAGGACAACTTGCCCAAGGGATCCCTAGGAACCATATGATTGAAGGTTTTGACAAAATTTTGAAGTTTATCCAGATATATTTTACCTATGAAGGGAGATTTAACTTGATATATCAATACCATATAAGGTTGTTGCTACATTTCACAGGGAAAGAAGCTATGGAAATCTCATTCTACTTGTTTAGAAGCATTGGAAAAATGTTTGATAGGGTTCAAGCTAAATTAAAACAAGTAGACACAAGTATCTTCCATTATGGCCTGATAAATATGTTGGTGATGGAATAATTGAAGAAGATAGACATTAATTGGGAATCATTCTTTACTTCATCACAGTTTCAGCTAAACATTTCCCATACTCCACAGTCAAAGATACAAAGTCATATTCATTTAAAGAACACAGTGTGTTCAGAAGCCGACAAGAGGAAAAGGGGTACTATAACTGGTAAAGATGACAAAGCTAGAAAAGAAACAGAAGTAGGAGGCCCTTCACAACCCTCACATAGGGAAACTTCACCTATGACAGATCCCACTCTTGCAAAGGTTCCTTCAAGCAAATCCACAAGTCTAAGAGGTAGAAAGTTGGTGTTTCCTTCACTCATTGCAGCTGACAAGGTCAAAACTAGGAGGCATCTTACCAGAGCATAATCCAAGCAAGAAATCACTGTGAAGGATGATGTAGTAGGAGTTTCATCCCAGAGGAGAGGTAAATCCATAGATGTTGAAAATGTTGTTGAAATTGTTGACATCACTACTCCTCAAGAAGAGAGCAATCCCATTTTTAAGAGGCTCAAAAGACAACTTAAAGAGGCAAGGGATGAAGTTGATAAGATGAGGAAGGAATACTTGGTGTCAGAAATAAGTTTAAGGAAGTGTTGGATATTCATCGTAATTCCATTGACAAGGAAAATGTTATGGCTAAAATATTCTTGCCCCTCCACTGCATCTCAGAAATATTTATAGAAAAAACATATATTATCAAGCTCAAATCAGAAAGCTAAAGACAAAACTTTAGCCTTTCAAAGAATATTTAGCTAAGAGAAATATGGAAATTTTGGCTAAAGTTGCTACCAGGGGAAGCTCCAGAGTTGAAAAATGAAGAAGTTGAACCTCCTTAAACAATATCAGTTTTTGACAATTTTCATGTTTATGCATTTTTTAAATTTTGAGGATGGTTATGCCTTACAAACCATGTTTATCTCCTGGGATGTTCTCTTCTAGTCATGTATCAAGATCTTAAGTTGTTATAATATTTTGGGGCACTGGATATATTGTTTGGAACACTTTAAGGCTTTATCAAATGAAATAAGTTGCTACGGGAAAGTTCGCAGTGCCTGGCATTGTGAACTGGATGCTACAGACAGGCGTTGTGAACTTGTGTTTTGGAGTTTTAAAGGGAGGAACAATTGCTAAGTGTCAAATATCGATGCAAATCAGTTGTATGATGGTTAGTTATGAGTTGATAGGCCACCTGCCAAAGGGAGAAGCACTCAAAGGGACACTTCATCAGCCATAAAGAAGATGTTGAAGACATTGCCAACATTAGCCTAAATTTTAGCATTATGTTTTATTTATGTTGAACAGTTGTAGTCATGTCGCCTTTAGGCACATGAATTCCATGCAGGAGTGGTTATTTGAATTGTAAAGCTATCAATGATGGCCTAAGCTATAAGATAGGCATTGTAAGTTTGAAGCAGGGTTCGAATGGTGTAAGAGAGGACTCACTTTTGATACTGTGTATTTTGCAGAAATACTTTCTATTTTATGTATCAGACCTAAGATACTCTGGATAATGAAAATCAGTTCTTTTTCCTATCATCTTGTTGCCTACTAATTCTAATTACAGTTCATTTATTGATTCATTATATTGAATTGTATCTTATTACAATAGAGGATCTATTGTAATGTTGTTTGCAGATATATTAGAATTTGTCTCTTTAATTATAAGGATTTCTTATTTCAAAGAGTTATGATTTATATGTGTGTCATACTACCTGATGTAGATGATAGGCATATTTCATTCTTCTATTAAGTCTTCCACCTACTCATCCTATCTCCTAAACCCTAACTAATCCAGGGGATCAAATTTTGCTCAAAAATTCAAACTGCTTGGAATCACTTCAAATCAAACAGGAGCATAGGCCTCATCGTTACGAACCCAACGCAACTCATTTGGGTTCAAATGGACGTCGGTAGTGAGAGATATTGTGTTCTGTTCAAAATGACAAACAGGCAAAAAAAGGGATGTTGATTGTACAATCCATACAGTTTGTACGACTGCTGACGTGGCATTCTGTACGACACGTGGCAGGGTTGAGTGGCAGACAGTTGGCATATGTGGATGAATGACATTGTGACACATGGCAGTATTTGGTTGGTTGTACGGTGCCACGTGGCCCAGTCATGGGTTGCCACGTGGCACCATGTTATTGGTTACTTGTATAAAACTTTATTGGAGTCCACCAGGTTCGACCCCATGACCTCCACCCACAAATACAACCTTTGCAAATTTTGCATTGCCAACGCGCCATACCATAATCCTTGTTATATATATGGTTTCATATTTATTTAAGTTTGATTTGTTATGTATTGGCACGGGGGTCCAGGTTGGGGCTTAGCCCCAACCCCCGGTCACATACATTATAATGATATGACCATATGTATTACCATATATGCGCGCGTGGGTATGCGTTTTGGTTTGAATTTGGTTCAACAGTTATATAAACGACCCGCCACTTTAACCATTGGCTTGTGGAAACGGGGGCCTATGTTTGCACTTGTGCGCGGTCATATGGGTCATACGACCATAGCCCTGGAAGTTAGGGGCTAGGTGCGCCCGTAACCGTCCTACAGTTTGCACGGTTTGTGCGATTGCATCCGGTGCTAAGTTTGAACGCTTAAATATGTGTGTGGGCTAGGTTGAGCCAACAGGGGTGCAATTTGTAAATGCAGAGACAGCAAGTTTGAAGGGGGACTTCCAGGAAGCCTATCTTCTTCAATTTTTGGCCAAACGAGGTGCCAAAAAAGCCCAGCTAGGGGTTTTTGGACATTCTGAAGCCATTGGAGCAGTCTATTTGGAATTTTGAGCATTGTAAAGCACATTTTTTTATCACCTTGAGCAAATAATACAAAAGATCCATTGGAAGCTGGACCAGGAGATGTAGCCCAAGAGAGGGGTGAACTCCTTTATTATTTGTTGTGTTATGTGTTTTTTGTTCACTGTTATTGTCGTTGTTTATATGCATCTTGAATGAGTTAATTCTATTAAATTTGTGTTGCAAATTTGATCCATTTGCATTTTAACACATAAATTTTACTTGCAAATATTTTCAAGAATATAAGTCTTCTTCATTTTTAGATCACTAACCAAAGTTATTTCATAGCCTTATTTGTTGGTACATATTGTAGAAGTAAGTTGTGATAGATGTTCCTTCCTGAGTTTCCCATCCATTTGCCTCCTTATTATAAAACTTATATTTACATTCTGATGGGTGTTGAACTTACACTTTAGTAGTGAAAGTGTGACTTTCAATGCTAACAATAAGGAATGAGTAACTCACAAAGTGTTAAATTTATTGTGACTAACGTCAAACACTTAGTGAAACTATTATTTCAACCTCCAATAAAACTTTAATAGTAATGTAGTAAACAACTAGAATTCAACAGTAGATTATGCGCAAAATACAAATGAATAAGAAATCTAAAACTTAGTAGCGGAAATAAATGAATAGTAGACAGCATTCAAGCATACATTTGACACAAATATTTCTAGGCAATGCCCCTGGAAAAACCTTGAAGGGAAAACCAGCCAAGGAAAGATCTTTCTTATTTAACTCGCAGGAAATAAATTTTATGAGTTCATAGCAATTTATTACAACAATGAATGCACAATACTTATCTCGTAAACGATGCCTACAATCCTCATCAAATAATGTGCCAAAGACCACAAAAAAATCAGACCAGACTTACACCTCGAAATTTGTGCCCAGATTTTAGTTGTGCAACCAGAACAGTACCACCTTCTTTGCAAAAAAACAATCATTGATATATGTGCACAGCTATAATACCTTCATGTATGGACTTTACTCATCAAAAACAACACATCAAAATTTGTGCATAACCCAACCTCGATTTATGTGCATAACCCAACCTTGATTTATGTGCATAACCCAACTGTACGGTCCTCTCCAAATCCAAAATGTACGACCCTCTCTAATGTTGTGCAGATCTAGTCATTAATTGTTGCAATTTCTTGGGATTTGTGCCCTCCCTTTCTCTTGGGATATGCATCCCACTCTTGCTACTTCAGCTCAACCTATCTTGGAAAATGTCTCTTCACTCTCTCTCTCAATCTCCCTTGAAAAGTGTGCCCCCCTCTCAAAATATGCTTTTATTTACTCATTAATGAGTAACTACCCTAACCCTAGATCTCAATCGCTGAGATTCAATCTTGCTCCACAAGATCAACGGACGTGAGTTAATCTTTCATTGAGTTCACTTAAATCACTTACATGACCCAAACTTTATAAAGTCACTTTTTCTCATTAAATAATATAAGCACTTAACTTTATAAAATCACTATATAAAGTCAAGTCACTAGAGAGAAACATTTACTCGGTCACTTCTAGATGTTGGGCACTGCCAATACAGAAGTGCCTTGGAGCTACAAAAACTAATAGAAAGGATGGCAACATATGTGGTAGATTGGTCTCAAAGGACCGATTCCAAGGAAAGAAAAGTGGTATGAGAGGAACCATAAACTTTTGGGAACCAAAAGTATTCCAATGGGGAGGTGTGATCTGAATAGGATCCGAACAAGAACAACTGGCCACAGCACTGGTAAGGTTCAAGGCTATGGACAATTAAGGAGACAAGTTTGTTGGCATGAAAGGCCCCATGCCATCACAATCAATGTCCACTCATGCATTCAATTAAAACATAAGAAAAGCACATAAAATGTGATGTTAAGGTAGAATATTATAGTCAAAGAAAAAAATCATGTATTAAAAAAATAAAACTATCATGAGACCGCTTCTCTAATGTAAAGATTACACAAGAAAAAAGACAAAGAAAGAGAAGGAAGAGAAACAAGCTTGGAGGGAACTAAAGGGTTGTGGATGTTTGACCTTCCAAATATCCCCCTAACTAACATTGCCTCCTAGATCATGTATCCTTGAGAGGGAGAAGGGGTTCTTTGGCTAAGAATTAAGAGGAATATTTCTCAGACTTCGTTGATGAGCATAGAAATGCACCAAAGAGCCTATAACATGCTCATTGACGTGTAATAAAGAACCTAGTTGAAGCCAATTCAATGTTGGTTTTCCCTTTTGGTTTTCTAGGGTAAATCACGTCTCCATGTGCATTGTTTTTCCATTGTATGTTAAGTATTTTTCTGTGTTAATTCGAATTTGTGGTTTATTGAAGTTATCGGTTGCATTTTAATGGTTTCTCTATAGATTGTTAATATTTATTAAGTACTTAATGATCTAAGAACTAAGTATCTTTGTTGTGTAGGGGGTTTTCTTCATATTACAGTGATTTGATGGAATATACACATTCTAGCAACTCTCTGTCCTCCACTATTGGGTGATTTCGAAGATGGAAAATCAATGGTTCTCATTCTGGAGTTGTTGTTATTAATTTAAAAGTTGTTAAATTGGTATTCAAAGTTGTTGGGTTATTTCTCTCTTCCAAGGTCACCCTCTTACTCCCCGAGTCAAATTTGTATCATTGGTTGGTGCCTTTCCCTTTCCCAAAGGTTGTACACTGTGTTCTATTAGTTGTTGGGTGTTTTTCCTTTGCCCACAGGCAATGTATTTCATCCTGCATCATCTTTCACTCTCTCTTGTAGGTCACACGATCCTCAAACTAAGTGGTTTATCTTTGGTATTTAACCATGATTTGAATTTACATGAAATTGCTTCTCACTTACACACTAAGCATTTGTTTTATTGTTGGTCAACTCACTTACATGTTGAGAATTTGTCTTATCGTTGGTCGACTCACTTACATGATGAGCATTTGTCTTATTGTTGGTTGACTCACTTACACAATGAGCATGTGTCTTACTTTTGGTTGACTTGCCTTGTGTGAGCATTCCAATTCAAGTTGTCAGTTTCATCTTCAAGCAAATCGACTTATCTTTAGTTGGTTGGAGTATGTCTTAGGTGATAGTATTTTCCTTATAGTTGTCCTTATGTTCGATATAAACCACCAAAGTTCTTCATCTATATTCTAACCTGAAACCACATGCATTGTTTACTTGAGTGTTGGGTTATTGATATGTATGTGCTAGTTGGAAAGAATAGTGTGTTCTTTGCTTTTAAGTTGTGTGAATAAAAGAGCTACTATGTGCTAATGAGTTGTTGGAGCGGTTCCTTGAAGTGTTAATACAAGCCAATCCAAGATCGCCATTCAAGGTTTCCTTTTAATCTTGCATAGCAGTGCGATAAGAGACATGAGAATCTCTGTTGGTGCAATGGACATGCTATAAGCCTACCGTTTACGAATCACTTTCACTCCAAAAGGAGTTACAGAAATATTTAGAAAAGTATGTTTCAATTTCCTATGAGGGAGACATGATACTCAAAGGAATCCCCTAATTAAATGGCTAGATATAGCAAAGCCAGATGATCCAGGTGGATATTGGTGGCCACCCACCTATTCCAACTGACTTATTTTGTATGTTTTCACGTCAGCACATCTTGTTGTACTTCCAGGGCCATTTTGGGGCCCTTAATACTATTTTTTGTCTCACTACAGTCAAACTGTAGACAGAGTCGGAGTTTGACGACGTAATGTGTAGTTCTCTAAAATACCTTTCCAAGCGGGCTATCACGTGCATAAAACGGGGTTCGTATGCAAAAGTTACGACCCTGGGAAGTTGAGATACCAACTTACCCATAGGGGCTCACATAAATTTTTGCGTTTCACCTCCTAGGGTTAGGTTTTTGGATGTCTAGGATTTTGGCATTCATGAGTAATATCAAAAAGGCCTTTGGAGCCTCATTATAATCATTTTTCTCAGAAATTTACACGTAGCAACCAAATCACTTCTCAAAGATAGCTACCACCATTCGAGCAAGTGTTTCAGTTCTACAGTTTTACAGTTTTAGCCTATTTCATTTATTCAATAGAAGATATTGTTCACTGGATATCTGTGTTGTTCTTCATATCTTTGTGTTTAATATATTAAGTATGTTAATCAGTTCGTTTTGTTCCTAAATCTAGATCAGTGGTATTAGATCGGTCTACTCTTCATTTATTTTTCTCCATGCATGTCCCCGACAAGATTTGGGTACAAGAAGTTGGGACTCGAACCAATCGAGTCGTTGCAAGATCGGTCGCACTGAGCTCGACAACAACCCATGGGAGATTAAAAGAAATATCATGGAGCAAGAGATCCTTTTAAAATGTTTCTTGAGGAAGCCCTTGCTCAACAAAGGAACGAAATGATGGAAAACTTTGCGCAGATTCTTCGATAGTTGCCCACAGGAGAAGCATCTTCATTAAGCGACCATGCAACCCCCTTCAAGGTATAGGTAAATTTTGATATTCCATTATTTGAAAGACTGATAGATGCGTATGTTGTAGATAGATGGTTGAATCTACTCGAAGGGTATTTTTCAAACCATTTTTCTGATAGGGAAAAGATTACTTTTGCACTCATCAAAGTCGTCCCCCATGTTAAGGACTAGAGGGACACTTACTCTGAGCAAAGGGCCATAGAGGAATCTACAATATTTGTGGTTTCCCCTACATGGGATTCCTTCTGGGATGCCATTAAAGAACAGTACTACCCTATTGGAAGCTACGAGGACCAGAATACCAAATGGACCACCCTGTATCAAGAAAGGGACCAGAAAATACCAGATTTCACCAATATTTTCCATACCCTGGGCACCAAATTGGGTATCAAATACTTTGAGTGACATCTGGTGCTCAAACACTACGGTTGTTTGCATAGATACATTCAAACAGAAATAGAGTTTTTGGACATCACCTCATTGGGTACAACTTATAGATATGTTGTCAAGATCGAGCAGAAATTTAAGAAGAAGAGGCGAGAGTTTGGATATACAAACTCCTCACAGCCGAAGCAGGGAAAAAGTGGCCCCAACCCACATGGCAAGGGACAAAGCAAATATGGTCACTCTCAAGACAACCACTCCAAGCTGAAACACAAGAAGGGCAATGAGAAGACGAAGAAGGACATGGGAAAATGGTGTGTGTACCATAAAATCCCTTGGAACAACACTAAAGAATGTTGCTCCAAGCAGTCACTCGTGGTTGAGTTGAAGGCTTCTGAGTCAGAGGTTGATTCTGACTCTGAATCAAATCTTGAAGGAGGGAAGTGAATTATTGATGTTGAACCCAAAGCCACTATCGCTACCACCAAAGTTCAGCCAAGCGAACCAGAAGAACTAGAGGAAGGGGAGCATCTATTTCACTCATGTATGTGGGTAAAGGGGGCTTTGCTTCATTTCATTGTCGATAGCAGCAATCAGAAGAACCTGATTTCAAACAGAGGTCGTCAAGCGGCTAGACATGTCGATGACACTACACTCATATCCCTACACCATCAGTTGGCTTCGCCAAGGAAGAGATCTTCGTGTCAACCAACGGTGTTGTCTTCCCTACGGCATCAAGCCTTTCAAAGATGAGGTATTGTTTGATATTGCTCCCCTTGAAGTTTGTGATGTTATTTTAGGACAACCATATTTGTGGAAGTGTCATGTTTTGTATGAGTCTAAACCCCGTAGTGTTATTATTACTTTAGGTAGACAATTGTACAAGATACCAGAGGTAGCGTCGCCTACCTCTATTTCTTTAATCTATGCTAAGAAATGTAGTAAGGTCATTTTACAGACTTGGAAGTTCGTCTTCATTGTGATCCATGCTCACAGTAAGCAGAAGATCATCGCCACATTCGTGGCCTCTACACAGAGCCTCTTTTTGCAGCAGAAGCAAGTGGACGGGATCGTAGAAGAGTACAGAGACATATTCTCCCCTTGTGGAAGCCTGATTGTATTGGTGCAGAAGAATGACGTGACTTGGCGACTTTGAATTGATTACCGAGCCTTAAACAAAATCACAGTCAGGAATCGGTACCCAATTCCCAGGATTGATGACCTTCTTGACCAGCTCAAGGGGGTAAAGTTCTTCAGCAAGATTGACCTAAAGTTTGGCTACCACCAGGTTCACATCAAACCAACTAATGTATGGAAGAACACTTTCAAATCTACAAAAGGTCTCTTTGAATGGTTGGTCATTCCCTTTGGCTTAACAAATGCACCAGCCACTTTCATGAGGTTGATGGATGATGTATTGAGACCCTTCACCAACTCTTTTGTGGTGGTATATTTCAATGACATTCTCATTTTCAGTAGAACTTGGGAGGAGAACATGCGGCATATTCAACAGGTTTTGAGCACTCTACGACAGCACAAGCTATACACCAACTTATAAAAATGTTCCTTTGGCATGAACATGGTCCAATATTTGGTATACATTGTTGATGAGCATGGGGTACATGGTTATTCAGCTAAGATCCAAGTCATCCCGTGACTGGCCAGCCCCGACCACACTAACAGAGCTTCAGACCTTCTTGCGACTCGCCAACTTCTATCGACGGTTCGTTTTAAGATTCTCCCATATTGCATGGGCCCTCAACCAGGTGACCAAGGGCGATGGCAGGGAAAAGTTCATGTGGGGGAACAACAACGAGCATTCGATGATCTGAAGCATCACATGTGCCCAGCTCCAGTACTAGCCTTACCCGATCTGCAACAATAAATAGTGCATCTGGTTCAAATTCCGACGGCGCGTTCAATGTAATTGCCACTTTATATAGTTGGAAGAACAACAAACATCGAACCCCCTCAAACGTTGTTTCACAGGACATCGCTTTTCCTACGACAGAGTGTCCGTCTATATTGCAATGTTTTATGAAGCCACGTGTCATCATGAATTCGATTGTTCAACCCCCATATAGACGTCGTAAGACCGATGTCTAGGTCGTGGCAAGACCGACATCTATGTTGTGGCAAGACTAACATCTTGTACATGGAAAGAGAGACGTCTTGAAGGTGGCAAGAGAGACGTTTTAAACATGGCAAGAGCGACGTTTCAAAGGTGGAAAGAGAGACATTCGGAAGGTGGAAAGAGAGACATTTCAAAGGTGGCAAGCAAGACATTCTAAATGTGGCAAGAGAGACGTTTCAAAGGCGGCAAGAGAGACGTCCTTAAGGTGGCAAGAGAGACGTTTCAAAGGTGGCAAGACCAACGTTGTGGAGGTGGCAAGACCGACGAGATGAGGTATCATCTCCGACGTGGTTGCTATGGGAGCGACACTCTTGGATGTGAAAAGAGCGACGTCTTGGAGGTGGCAAGAGCGATGTGAAGAGAGTCCAAGACGTCGCAATAGCGGCAGTTTTGAAGGTATTTTAAAAAAAAATACAATATCAATATCAATACCTATGAAGCAAACAAACAACTCTAGGCAAGGAACTAGTGACAGACTAGAGGGTCTGAAGATGTTTAATTGTTGATTTTTGCCTGGAGTAATTCTTCCTATAATTATGATCATACTCAATGCTAATTTGAAGAGTATGAGCCCCTCCATTATTATGTCTGCATCACTCTACGAGCCATCAAAGAAGATTAGTATGTCATCCACAAAGAGGGAGTTGAAACCATTTGGGCTTTCCTGCTAACTTTATACCCAACAGGCTCATTCCTTGATTGTCATTGCTTAAATTTTCTCCACCCATGGTCTAAGTCTAATTAAGACCAATGGGGGAATCAACAAATTTTCCTCTGTCGTTAACAAAATTTGAATTGTCATGTCCTCCTCGAAATACTTGTGAGGAATCCAGCTGCAAAATTTCTCTACACAATAAAGACAAATGCAGGGCCCAACATCACCTTCAATTCCAAGATAGACTTTGGCGTATATCCAAACAAGCAAGATACCATAAAATGGGTGGAGTAAATTTAAGAAAATAATTAATATGGGTGGAATTAAGTATCTCTATAGTCATGAACGGGAATTTTGAGTAAAGAGTACAAGTAGAAAAACACTGAAGCAAAAATGAGAAGCTATAAGACACCCTCATCACCAAACAACAATAGAGTTATCATAATTTAGCACGTTCAAAAAAATTGGGTAGATCAAAGTAATAAAGTATCTCTGCCCATAAAAACCTCACACTTGGGCTACAACATAAAGAGCTAATAATGTCCCATAAATATTGCATCATGACAAAATGAGTAATAAGACTTCAAGCACAGTTGCCACCTAGTCATGTAATGTAGGCAAGGTCTAAGAATTTTACAGTAAGTTTACAGCTTAGCTAATGCAGAGAACCAAAACATCCAATTCTTTTCAGTGATGCATGTGTACAGAAGAACCAAGAAAGACATAATATAAAATAGAAGATAAAATTCGAAGAATCCGATCTACAAATTTAGTTTGAATCATTTTGGCTATAATAATAAATGGTGATGTTAGCACTCAAGTTTTTCATCAAAATTTTAAAGCATCCTTAGTAAACTTGTGCTAAAATTGTCAATGGATTTCAATCATTTGCCTAGGTCATAAATTTTGAAATCCTCATTGATTCTTGATGAGTTGTATTCATCATTTTTTGCTTCTAAACCCTATCATCTTCCTATAACCCGCATAATCAAAAAAATAATCTTTTGAATTAGTAAGCCTAGTTATGTATATATATATATATATATATATATATATATATATATATATATATATATATATATATATCTTTTTGTCAAAAAAAAAAAATGATGTGTACTAGAAGTGTTCTAATCCTAAGTCTAAGCCATATCACATATCATACTAAATTATGTCAAAATCCAAGTCCAGATGTCAAACACAGTCAACACATAAGTCACTAAACCCAAGTGCTCATCAAGAGTAAAGTGCATGCTTGGTATTGGAGCAGTAGTCAACAAATGAAAACAGGGGGAAGCTACAGGTGGGCAAATTATAGGATCGATGGCGACATCAGCAAAAGGAGTTCATAAGGAAAAATGCAAGATATAGGCTCAAGGACACAGTGATAAAGTTGTTTCTAAGGTGGTTCGGACCTGACTGTTTTTAGTGTCAAGCAACTGGTGAAAAAATTTAAATATCTGAGAAGATACAGGTGCCAAAAGGTTTGCAGGTGTCAAGTTTTTGTCAAGGGAATTTACAGATGTTGTGGTGTTTCCAAACTATACTCTTTCAATGATGTACAGTAAGCTCAATACTGGAAACTTCTTTGTGATTCCTGGTTCTCCGATTGATGTATGGGTTGCAAAAAGATTCTCGGCATTACATGGGAAGAGGCTCATGTTCGTTAATTTGGATGCATTTATGGTATCCCAACTCGTTACGATAAAGGTCCACGGGGATCTCAAGCGCTCAAGAAATCATAGAGTTTTGAACTTCTCGAAGCATGAGTTCAGAAAAAAAAATTGTGAATGGTTCAGCTCGTGTTGTTTTGATGAAAGAATTTGGTCCTGTCTATAAATGCCTTCTGGCTCTTCTTGTGCATGTTACTCAAATAGAAATACTCAATTTAAGGCAGCCGCAAGTTGAGAGATGCAAAAGGATATTGACAACCTGCAACCCAAACACCAAGCACTACATTTCACAAACCAATAGTCCACAGAAGTTGACAAGGGTAAAGAAATTATATTTTTTTATGATATGGCGTTCAAGGAAAGCTCTATAAAATGTGATTCTTGATGGGATACATATCTTCTCATGAAAGATGATCAAATCCACTTGTTATCTATTATAAACTCCTTAATGATTGTTTTGTTCCTTTCCGGGATGGTAGCAATGATTACGATGAGAACCTTGTATCGAGATATTTCAAACTACAATCATTGGAGACACACGATGAAACCCAAGAAGAAACCGGATGAAAACTTGTCCATGGAGATGCAATCAGGCCCCCAAATAATGCAGGTCTACTCTATGTTTGTGCAGGAACTGGAGTATAGTTTTTTGGGATGACACTTGTTACAATGCATGTTTGGTTTCCTTGCTGAGGGTTTGAAGCCTATGCAAAGACGGTAGAGGTCATACAGGTGGGAAACGTGTTGATGCATAGGTTTATTTAATAAAATATGACTGGTAGGCCAATATAAAACTTAAAGGATAGGCCAGGACAGTGGAAATCCTTTAATCTAAATTAAAATTCCCAACCCTTGTTACAAGGTTTGCAAATGCGCACATTTATTGGAAGATCATTGAGAGACCAAAGGATGATATAGAGAAATCCCTAATCTTAGAGCAACATGAAGAAGCTCTCCCTAGAGATAAGGAAATACATATTGTATCATGAATTTATTTTTCCAGAATTTTGCTCTAGGATTGTTGAACAAGGTTTTTGTTCTTTTGATTATCATATGTGATGGTTTTGGCTCTATGGGAGTAGAAGGTAGGAAATCAGAAGTTTTTTTTTATGTGAGTTTAAATTACTTAGAGAGGAGTACGATACAGTTTTGGAAATCACCAGGAAAATCTCAACGTGCAGGAATCCATTATCATTACATACCCTGTTTTGATATGTCTGAGATTGATGGTATAACAAGGTTTAGAATGAATATGTTTATAACATAAGTTTTGCAGAGCCTTCTCTTCAGTTTTGGAACATCAGTTAGCTATATGGCATCTTCAGAAATGTTCTATGTTTATCTTAAACATATGAAGTTTCATATATAGCCTTTAATCTTCATTATAAGAGGGAGGTATAAGTAGTGTTTAAAGTGATGAACTATGTTTTATACCAGTATGATCATGATCTTCAATGGCATGCTTAGCCTAAAGAAGCCTTTCCAGGGTCCAAGACAGTTTCTCAAAGATTTTTGATGCATTAATTTGAAGTCAGTCTCCTACAGGAAGTTGGTAGCACTATTAGTCTTTTGCCTTTACTCTGCGTTGCAAACTAGCCTGTCTTTAACGCAAAGGAAGTTTGGTCAAGTTTGACTTCCTTTTCAGCTCTGAAGGTGATTACTCATGACTCCAGGTGTTAGCTAAGATCCATTGAAGATTTTCTACAGCCACAAGGTAGCTCAGGGGGAGCTAAGTTTTGGGAATTTGAATGGGATACCTATCCCTTAGAAATAGGATCTATATCCTGAATATTTGTAATTGATTTGATTAGGAGATTTTGTAGGCATTTGATCCATTCCTTTAGGATCTGATAACTATTTTATAAATGTTATTTAAGCCCATAGAGGCAAGAGGGAAGAGGTTGGAACTCGAATTCTCATTTGTACTCTTTTGAATCTTAACCTTTTTTATATATCAAGGAATGATAAGTTTCTGCCATTGAATGTTGTTCAGTCCCTTTTCCTATCTTTCATCTCTGTTATTGTGAGCTTGGACTTCTGTTCATTTCATGTTTATATTATGATTGATGATTGTCTTATTATCTCTGCATAAATAAACAAGATTCACACTTCCTACTGCTAGTTATATTCGGCCTGTCACATGTATGGTTCATAGATGTGATATTGATGATATGATCAGTTTCTTTCATCCATTGTTTGAGATTGACATTGATGCATCTGACTATGTTGTAGGCACAGTTCTCACTCAGTACAATCATCCGGTGGCATACCATACTGAGACACTCTCAGATATTGTCCAGAAATACCCCACCTATGACAAGGAAATGTATTCCATTGTGCAAGCATGTCATCAATAGAAACATTACATTCTGGAAAATGAGATAATCATCCACACTGATCACAAGCCTCTGCAGTTCATATAGACACAAGGGAAATTGCAGAACAACCACCATCAGAAGTGGTCCACCTGCCTGCAGTTCCATCTCAACATCCAGTATAAGATAGGGATCTCAAATTGTGTCGTTGACTGCCTCATTCGACCTCACGTGGCTGCACTCACCACTGTGCTCCATTCCTGTGGACATGAGGCATCTGAGTGGCCCCAACTTTATCAGCAAGATCCAGACTTCACCACCACCTATCAGGTCTTGGGTACAGGCACGACTGTCACCGATTTTTACATTCAGGATAGACTATTATGCCATCTAGGCCATCTCTGTGTTCCTACAAGTGATTGTGTGAAGCTGATTTGGGAAGCCCACTACAATCGGATGGCAGGACATTTTGGCATGGAGAAAATTGTGGTTGTTCTTCATAAACACTTTTATTGGACAAAACTTCAACACGACATCAGAAAGTATATCAGATATTCCATTGCATGTGCCATTGCCAAGCCAACCATCAAGAAGCAAGGATTCTAAACACCTCTTCCTACTACTGAGAAGCCTTGGGAATTGTAACACACCCACTATGGGAACTAATATTTTTTGGTTTTTTCCCTCTTTTCCCAGAGGAACAGAATCCTCGAATTCCTATGGGGCCTGATGCAGACCCTACCATCCCTTATCCTTACCCATGTGATCGTTGGCTATGACCACATGCCTTACCGGAGAGGTGCTTCCAGCTTTTGCGATTCGGGAAATCGCAATGCATGTGTTCCCCTGCTCTCTAGTCTCTCGAAGTGCCAAAATCCAAAAGGAACCAACAGTTCGTCACATCTAACAATGCCTTGGATTAAAACCTGGAATTCCACCTTTCGGAGTTTCGTGTATCGAGTTTTCGCGGTAGAAGAGGACAAGGGGTTCATACCCTTCGGTTTTCCGAGTGCCGAAACAAAATCGGATATGCTTGTTTCATGGCATCTTCCATTTCTCATGTAGCCTCATCTAGGCCAAAATGTTTCCACTGCACCTTGACCTGTGCAATGGTTCGGTTCCTCAGCAGGGTTTCCTTTCTGTCCAGTATGCATTGAGGTTCTGGTAGGAATTCTCCCTCTGGTTCCACCTGGATCACAGACCAGTCAATTATATCATTAGAATCATGTACATATTTCTTCAATAATGAAACATGGAAAACGTTATGTGCTTCTATTGTGGGAGGAAGTGCTAGCCTATAGGCTAAAAGTCCCACTCTATCTAGAACTTCAAAGGGTCCACAATACCGAGGTGCCAACTTGGCACAAGCTCCCATCCTTAGGGAACTCTTCCTGGGCCTAACTCTAAGATATACGTGGTCTCTCGTCTAGAACTCTCTTGGAGTTCTCCTTCTGTCGACATAGCTTTTCTGTCAGTTCTGAGCGACCTTTAGATTTTGTTTTATCTGAGTCACTTGTTCCATTTCTTTCAACATGTCGGGTCCAATGGTAACTCTATTTACGAGATTACTCCAACTGACTGGAGTGTTGCATGGCCTACCATAGAGGACTTCAAAAGGACTCATCTTCATGGATTCTTGGTAGCTGTTGTTGTAGGCGAATTCCACTGGTGGCAGGTAGTCTACCCACCTTTTGGGTTGATGCATTACATGCATCATGAGCATGTCTTCTAATATTTGATTCACCCTTTCCGTCTGTCCATCGGTTTAAGGGTGATAGGTTGTGCTAAATAGTAACTTGGTCTCCAAACCAGCCATTAGTGATTTCCAAAAGTTGGAAGTAAATTTTGTGTCTCTATCAGACAGGATCTCTTTCGGCATACCATGCAGTCTAAATATCTCCTTCATGGATACATTGGCGATGTCTATTGCCTTACAAGTTGACTTGATGGGGATAAAATGAGCAGACTTACTCAATTTATCCACCACTACCATGATGGCGTCATTATGTTTGGTTGAGGTTGGCAATCCGGTGATGAAATCCATGGAGATGGTTTCCCATTTCCATTCCGGGATTGGGAGAGGTTGTAATAATCCAGCTGGGTGTCAGTGTTTTTCTTTTACCTATTGGCATTCTATGCAATTGGATAAGTACTCAGCTATGTCTTTCTTCAATCCAAGCCAATAGAATTGTTTCCTAGTGGTCGTGATCATCTTCTGGTATCCTAGATGGCTAGTATAGGGTCTTTTGTGCAGTTCATCCATTATGAACCTCTTCAAGTCATCACAATCTGGGATATACAATATGTTTCTGTAAGTGAGCAAACCTCCTTCCATCATCTGGTAGCCTCCATACTTTATCCCTGTGGGTTCTTGTTGCAGGTACGAGGTCACAGTCTGGAAGAATGTGTCTGTCTCTTGTGCATTTCTGACTCTTTCCTTGACATCCATCTCGCAGGTGCTTAAAGCTGCCAGTTGAATTGTTTTCATGCTTTTGCTAAGGGCATCAACCACCCTATTTTCCTTTCCCTTAATATGTTTGATTTAAAAATCAAACTCGCTAAGGAGGGCCATCCACCTAGCTTGTTTGCAATTGAAGATTGGTTGGTCAAACAAATATCGCAATCCACAGTGGTCTGTCATAAGTACAAACTTTCTTCCCAGGAGGTAATGCCTCCACATTTTTAAGGCATGCACTATGGTAGCCAGCTCTAGATCATGGGTCACATAGTTGACCTCGTGCTCATTTAATTTTAGGGATTCATAGCATACCACACTTCCTCCTTGCATAAGGACTCCTCTGAGGCCTTCCTTACAGGCATCTGTGCACACGAGGAAGTCAGCTTCGGAATCGGCGATCTTCAGCATGGGTGCGTGGGTCAGTAGATGTTTCAGGGTTTGAAATCTTTCTTCACATTTTTGTGTCCACGTGAATTTTATCCCCTTCTTTTGGAGGGTAGTGATTGGACACTCAATCTTGGAGAATCCTTTTATAAATCTCCTATAGTATCCTGCTAAGCCCATAAAGGATCTGATATCCGAAATGTCCTTCGGGGTAGGCCATTCCATGATAGACCTGATCTTATCAGGGTCTACTGCTACCCCTTCTTCAGATAGGACATGGCCCAAGTAATGTATTTGTTTTTGGAAAAAGTCACACTTGCTAAATTTGGCATAGAGCTGATGTTTTTCTTAGCACTTGAAGCACAAGCCTAAGGTGTTCCTCATGTTCCTCTCTCTTCTTGGAGTAAATTAATATGTCGTCAATAAAAACCAACACAAATTTGTGTAGGAATTTGTTGAGCACATTTTTCATCATGCACATAAAAGTGGCAGGGGCATTGGTCAATCCGAATTGTACTACCACAAACTCGTAGTGACCATATCTCGTCCTAAAGGCAGTTTTGTGGATGTCTTTGCCCTTGATTCAGACTTGATGGTACCCAAATCTCAGGTCAATCTTCGAGAAGATAGAGGCACCTCCCACTTGATCGAACAAGTCATCGATCATGGGTAAGGGGTACCTGTTCTTTATGGTTACCTTATTGAGTTGTCTATAATCTATGCACAGTCGGAGGGTGTCGTCTTTCTTTTTCACAAATAGGACTGGTGCTCCCCATGGAGACATGTTGGACCAGATATAGCCTCTGTCCATCATTTCTTTCAGTTGTAATTTAAGCTCAACTAGCTCAGGTGTGCTCATCATGTAGGGTGTCCTAGACACTGGCACCGCTCCTGGTGCAAGTTCTATTGAGAAGTCAATGTCCCTTCTCAGAGGTAGACCTGGTACCTCTTCCAAAAATACATCTTTGTATTCTCTCAGCGTGGGGTGGTCTTCGAGGCTTGGTTTGTCACTTTCAATTGTTTTCAACACCTGTATTGCATATAGTGGACATCCTTTTCTGCAATACTTTCTCATTTGAAGAGTTGATATTTGTCTCACCGAGACAGCCTTTTGGATCCCTTGAAGGGTTATCCTCCTTTCTTCTTCACTTACGCATTCCAAGGTTTTATGGTAACATTCCAGTTTGGCTTTATGGGTGGCTAGCTAGTCCATACCAATCAATAGATCATACGATCCCAAGGGTAATATGTTAAGGGTTGCTTGGGCGGGGAATTCGCCCATAATGAATTGGCAGGCTGGTATGACCTCCGCTACCCTTCTTTTGGTGCCAGTGGCTAACTGTACCAACCATGGCTTGGCATTTTTATGTGGTTGTAGTTTACATTTATCAACGGCCTTAGGGGCTATATAACTCAAATTTGAACCAGGGTCAATCAGAATAGACACTAGATGGTTGGTGATCATACATTCGATTTCCACCACTGAAGCTTGGTGGTCCACTTGGTTATTATCTAAGGTTGCATAAATTTGTGGCACACTCCTGGCCATGTCATTGACGGTGGTAGCTTCTTGAACGTTGTAAGTTCTCCAGTTGTTCTATTGTCGGTGCGGGCAGTCCCTCAGTAGATGTTCTTCTCCGCAACCCCAACATTTCAAAGGTTCTCTCTTTGGGTTATCATTGTTTACTGGGGCAGATCCATAAAGTTTATTTCTGCTCAAGGAGGGAAAGTTCTGCTAGTGTACACTTCAGGCTGGGAAGCTCATCCTTGAGTTTTTTTTATAGTCCTTAAATCTTGGGGATTTAAACCCCCATTTCTGGAATCCCGAACTATTATTCTGCTTCCAGCCTTCGCAAGGTCTTGTCTGGTGCCCAAGTTGTTCATAACAATATCTTGCCTTTCGGATAGTATCTTCTAGGGTCTTTGGTTCATCAAATTCAATCATGTTCTGATAGTCCTTAAGTAGTCCACTGATGAATCGTTGCACCTTTGCCTTTTGTACTTTTATGTAGGGTACATACCTCAACAACTCGAGGAATCTGCTGACACATTCATCTATGGTGAGTTGCCCCAGCTTGAGTTCATAGAATTCTTTAGTCTTTTCGTCGAAATATTTTTCTGACAGATACTTCTTCTTGAAGAATTTCTCAAACCATTCCCAAGACAGGTCTTCTTCGTGAATCCCTTTTACATTCTTAAGGTATTCCCACCAAATGGAAGCCTTTCCATTCAGGTTGAAGGTGGCTACTCGGGCCTTCAAGTTTTCTGAGAAGTCATGGACTCTAAAATACTTCTTTAGTCCAAGCAGTGAGGCCTCTGCTTCCTCTCCCTTCTTTATTTCACCGTCGAAGGAGGGTGGTTTGGCCTTCTTAAACTCTTCGAGATTATGAATCTTGGAAAGTTTTCACTTCTTTCGATTTCTTCGGGAATGAGAACTAGTTCGGCTGCTAGAAGATCCCTCCAAGTCACCAGCTTCCTTTCCAAAAGAATCGTCCGACGCTTATCCCTTATCTCTAGGGTGGACCTTTCTCAAGGTGTTCCTCTCAGTGTGGCCACTGACATAACCACGTTTCTGTGTCTCAGGTTCATGTTGCAATTTCCTTTGTATGTTGGATAAGCTCTGCAGTAAAACTGCATTAATTTTCGTTTGCTTCTCTTGCTCTTTTATCATCCTTTCGTTGTCAGCCTTGCACCTCTGTAATTCCACCATGAGGCTCCTCACAGTCTCAGCTAGGTCTGGAGGGGTCCCTACCGCCCTCCTTTTGTCAGACTCTTCGTCTCTATTATGGGAGCCCTCCCCCACTTCATGGTGAGTCACCATTCTATACGTATGAAATTTTCCGCGGTTGATCGTCCACTTGTGTGCAAAAGAAAAATGCTTGTTGTTAGTCAATATTTATATACATTCATAACCCACGCAATATTCATATTTTTTTTCACATGCATACACACAATAGGTGTTTTTCATTCTTAACTTCGACTTTTGATTAAGGGAGTTAAGATAGAGGGTTATTCCTGTTAAGAGTGCTTTGAATGGAGTCTTTGTGCAACCCGTTCATGAGCCCAAGCAGGCCAAGTGTTGTAACCATGCTCTGATACCAATTTGTAACACACCCACTACGGGAACTAATATTTTCGGATTTTTCCTTCTTTTCCCCGAGGAACATAATCCTCGAATTCCTAGGGGCCTGATGCAGACCCTACCATCCCTTATCCTTACCCATGTGATCATTGGCTATGACCACAGGCCTTACCGAAGAGGTGCGTTCGGCTTTCGCGATGCATGTGTTCCCCTGCTCTCTGGTCTCTTGAAGAACCGAAATCCGAAAGGAACCAACAGTTTGTCACATCTAACAATGCCTTGGATTAAAACCTGGCATTCCACCTTTCGGAGTTTTGCGTACCGGATTTTCGCGGTAGAAGAGGACGAGGAGTTCATACCCTTCGGTTTTTCGGGTGCCGAAACACCAAAAACCAAATCTACACACGCTAAGCCATATCGGGATTTCACAAGTCAGGAATTCGGGATTGGCATGTACTAGGGACTTGCCTCTAGATATCTCAAGTGTCGAAATACCGAGACATCAAGACTTATCCACGCTATTATTATTTCGGGGTTTCGCAAGTCGAGGTTTCATGATATGCGCAGACAGGAGGTCTCACACTTAGGTTTCCTGGGAGCCGACACTCTTAAGCCTGTATTCACCGCTAAGCTCATTTCAGGGTTTCGCAAGTCGGGACTTCGCGACTGGCGAGTACAAGGGAACTGACCCTTAGGTTTCTTGGGTGTCGAAACACCGAAACATTCAAACTCTAGACACGCTATGCCATTTTGGGGTTTCACAAGTCGGGATTTTGAGACTGGCGAGTACAAGAAACTTGCCCTTGGATTTATCGGGTGCCGAAACACCGAAAGACCAAAACTTATCCATGCTATACTTATTTATGGGTTTCACAAGTCAGGATTTCGCGTCTGGCGAATACAAGGAAACTGAGCCTTGGGTTTCCTGGTTTCCAAAACACCGAAACACCAAGACTTATCCACGCTAGACCTTTTCAGGGTTTCATACTTTGCGGTTTCGCGACTGGCGAGTACAAGGGAACTAACCCTTGGATTTCCCGTGTGTCGAAACACCGAAAGACCAAAACTTATCCACGCTATACTTATTTCGGGGTTTCGCAAGTCGGTATTTCACGTCTGGCGAATACAAGGAAACTAACCCTTGGGTTTCCCAGTTGTCGAAACACCGAAATACCAAGACTTATCCACGCTAGACCTTTTCGGGGTTTCATACTTCGAGATTTCGTGACTGACGAGTACAAGGGAACTTACCCTTGGATTTCCCGGGTGCCGAAACACCAAAAGACCAAAACTTATCCATGCTATACTTATTTCAGGGTTTCGCAAGTTAGGATTTCGCGTCTGAAGAATACAAGGAAACTAACCCTTGGGTTTCCCGGTTGCCAAAACACCAAAACACCAAACTCTGAGGGAACCATTCTTTCTGGTGCAAGGTCTCCAAACTCGGGCCATAAAATCTTTCAACGGATTCTTGGGTAATTATCACCAGGCTTGGGGACATGACTGAAAGGCCTTCTTAACTTATCGAGCTATGAACTCTGTGACAGGGGCGAGGTAAGCTTAGATATTTACTTAAACGATAGTCCTTTCAAGGAACTCACTCCAGCTCTGGAATAGTGAGGGAACTTTCCCAGAAGGAGGTGCCTTCGGGGAAATCCAACCAAGACATCGTGTGAGTCAAGTAAATGGGACAAATCTCCCGAGAACGGAATCGGAATCTGAACTTGTTCAATGTCTATATATATATGAACCGAATATGGCCATACAAGTATAAGCATGCATCCGCCTTTTCCGATCAAACATACCAAGCAAACACTTCTATACAGAAACCATTCATGAGTGTACAACCATGAGCATGCATTCCAGGAACATTCAATTTGAAATACAGGACATAAATACTTATCAGAAAACACCAGGTGTAATGCAACTGCTGAGAGGGGTGCTCGTTTCCACCCAACCGTAGGCTCAGCGACTCCAAATGGATTTACCACTAGCTACCCCCGAGCTAGACCACGATGCTTTGAGACTCAGTCTCTTACTTCCCGCTTGTCGAAAGTCCAGGATGAAGGTTACTCTCCTTCTCCGACTCACTGTATTTTCCGGGGTTCCTCTGGTTCTCCTTCTACGATTCCTATCGCGCGCGCGTGTGTGTGTGTGTGTGTTTGTATGCTCTACTCTCCCCCCCCCCCTTCCACACGTTTTTCCTCCTACGAGGTTGCATGTGGCACGAAATTCCATGTTCGATGGTCAGGTCTGAGAGCTTCTATGGATGGGCGGTTCGCCCCATCCCCTCATTTACTCTTGAGGAGCCTCCCCACCTACCATCCGGGCAGGTAATTCATTTCAGGGTCTGAGAGCGAGCTTTGGTTTTCCCGAGCATGTACAACCCAGTACGGTTTTGGTTTGGTGGAAGTTAACGCAGCCACTCCCGACCCCTTCCACCACCTCTCATTAGCCATCGTGGTCTTTTTTCATCACATCTCCCTCTCAGCAGTCATGCAACATATATTCATACATCATTTACATCCCTCGGACCTTTTATACAAAAGTTCGCTAAATCAAACATTCACAATCTTTGAGTTTTCCATAGTTATTGGCCAGTATAGTTATTTTTACAGACTAGGGGAAACAGGGTGTTACAGGAATCCATCTCAATGGATTACATGTTTGGCCTTTCGTCCACCAAGCAAAGCAATGATTGTGTATTTGTGCTCGTTGATCGGTTTTCAAAGATGGGCATCCTCACAGCGTGCAAGAAGAATATCACAGTGTTAATGCTTATGCCATTATTATAGTTCTTTTCATTTCATTAAATAAGAGCATAATAAGAACAAGATCACTGAGAAATACACATTCACAAGAGACACAACATTTATCCTGGGAAACCCTCTAGGGGAAGAAAACCCAGCAAAAACTTCCTTATCATAAATAGCTTATACAATGTTCAAGAGATAACTCAAACCAATACAGAAAGTCCTCCCCAAGAGATGTGCCACTCTTATTCTCCTCTCTCCAACTTGTAATTGCAGCTTGCCTCATAAGATAATGAGCAAGTGAGTTGTGTGTTTGAAGTGAGGTGCTTTCCTCTTATTTATATCAAACTGGCACGTGTGAAAGGTCACAATCTAGCAGGGCCGACCTCTCACTCTGGGTGGGTAAACCCACCTTTAATTAATTTTGGGTCCCATTATAACTGCTGGGGCCGACTTCTTATTCTGTCCTTTGTAATTGTCCGATGACCAATCCGCAAAAGGGGATTTGGTCCTTATACAATTACCAACATGATTAATCCTCAATGGGGATTAATCCAATAACAAGAATAATAATAATGACATGATTAATCCGCAATGGGGATTTAATCCAATAATAAAATAATAATAATAATGCTCTTTGCAGTTACATTATTTCAACACTCCCCCTTAACAAGAAGGGTATTCTTCATCAACATCAGGCGAGAGAGGTCTGCATCATCAGTGGCATCTGAAGGACAGTATCGTCAATATCATCTTGCAACATTGTCTAGCACATTTACGAGTCATCGAAAGTTTTCTTCATCAGCAGCGTCATCATTCTCGAAAGAATGTTATCATCATCTGCATCAAATATATATTAGTAAAAATGATAGCTCATTACAACACTAGTTTGTCACATCACAGTACTACACTAGCTCAATGTCACAGTGGTTAAGCTGGTAGCTCAGTGTCAGTCACATCTTGCTTTACGTCTAACAACTAGGTCAGAAGAAAGTAACATCATCATCTCGCTTTATGTCTAACAACTAGGTCAGAAGCGAGGAATCACAGTGTCATGCTTTACCTCTAACAACTAGGTCAGAAGCATGACTCATCTTGCTTTACGTCTAACAACGAGGTCAGAAGCAAGGAACACATCAACATCTCGCTTTGCGTCTAACAACGAGGTCAGAACCAAGGAATCACAACGTCATGCTTTACGTCTAACAACTAGGTCAGAAGCATGACTCATCTTGCTTTACGTCTAACAACTAGGTCAAAATCAAGGAATCAACGGTGTTATGCTTTACGTCTAACAAGTAGGTCAGAAGCATAACTCATCTTGCTTTACGTCTAACAACGAGGTCAGAAGCAAAGATCACACAGCGTCATGCTTTACGTCTAACAGCGCGGTCAGAAGCATGACTCATCTTGTTTTACGTCTAACAGCGAGGTCAGAAGCAAGGATCACACGGCGTCATGCTTTACGTCTAACAGCGAGGTCAGAAGCATGACTCATCTTGCTTTACGTCTAACAGCGAGGTCAGAAGCAAGGATCATACGACATCATGATTTACGTCTTACAGCGAGGTCAGAAGCATGACTCATCTTGCTTTACGTCTAACAGCGAGGTCAGAAGCAAGGATCACACGGGGTCATGCTTTACGTCTAACAGCGAGGTCAGAAGCATGACTCATCTTTCTTTACGTCTAACAGCGAGGTCAGAAGCAAGGAATACATCTACTCCCCCTTTCAGGGAAGGTCCTTTCGGACAATACCAAGTTTATCTCGAAAGTGTTCAAACTTTACACGAGATAGAGGCTTAGTCATCACATCAGCAACTTGTTCATCCGTGCTAATGTACTGGAGCTTCAAGGCTCCTCTCTGTACCATGTCACAGATGAAATGATAGCGGATCTCTATGTGCTTCGACCTATCATGGAACACAGGGTTCTCTGTCATTTTAATACAGCTTTGATTGTCACATAGAATCACGGTTGCTCTCATCTCCAAATCAAATAGGCCTGTCAGCAACTTTCGAAGCCATATAGCTTTGCAGCTAGCAAAACATGCGGCAATGTACTCTGCTTCCGCTGTGCTGAGAGCAATACTGGATTGCTTCCTACTCTGCCATGAGATCATAGCTGATCCCAAACTGAAACAGCATCCGGAAGTGCTTTTTCTGTCAGCAACGCTTCCTGCCCAATCT
>ML777014.1:457475-488387 GCA_009831015.1 Picea engelmannii | reverse complement strand
ATGGTAGCGCCTTGTAGTTGATGTGAGCTAATCTTCTAGAGTTCACATGGATTCTTCAATAGCGTGGGTCATGGCAGCTTCTGAGTGACCCACCTTCTTCTTTTCCACTGATGATTGCCTCATTTATGATCTCTCCTTTAGCACGTGTCTTCTGCAATGTTTGCTATAGCTTCCTCATGTGACCTGGAGCAAGGTCAACAAAACAAGAAGCAAGAATAATATCCTTCTTGATAATACAAAGCAATAGCACGAACAATCATCACAGTAGCTCCTTTAGAGCTATTACTTATAATTTAGCAAAGATTAAAGGTAAGGAATACAATGCGAAATGAGGTCAACATTCTCTTAGTGTTGTGACCAAGCATTCTTCCATGGCAACCTGGAACTAACACAAGAGGTTTCTCCTAGAGGAGGTGTTAGTCATATCAGGCAAAGTATTCTCACATGTTATCAAGTATAATACTTTACGACGATTGCTATTTAAAGTCATCAGCTTGTCATGTGTACCTTTGAATCTTGATTAATCAAACTTGGAGCCTTGTCCTCAAGAATGAGTGCTTGTTTTTCTTCCAGGTCTCCTTCACTCAAGTGACAAGTGTTTTCTTCAACCTATCTTTTGTACTAAGACAATACACTAACTTGACAAAAGGTTAGGTTAGAGGATAAGCTATATGATCAACTTTCAATCCTTCTAATGATTTGATCATAGCTTCAACATGCAACATTGATCAAGATAATTTCATAACAAATAGATGCATATTAGAATAATCACACCTGGATTGCATCATTCCTTTGAATGTGTTGGATCTTGAGATCCTTCTAGATCTATGGCAAAAGATCCCTTCTCCCGCAAATACTCTTTAGGGTTTAACCATTAACCATATGTGAGTACATACCTCGGATAGCATTTGCAAGTAGTGGCTCCATCTGATAGCAGCAGTAATCATTACCAAAAACTTCAAGAGTGATTGCAACTGGTTCTACAGTTGCAACTACAACAGGTACTGCAATTGCAACTGCAACTTAGGGTTTTATAAGGAAACCCTAATTTTTCAAACTTTGAATTTTGAAATTCTGATCCAGGGAATAGATGCGCTGAGCTGAGGCGAGTTAGTTGGTGTAGTCAGAATTTCAAAAATCCAACTTTTACCCTTTCAAATCTGATCTGCGGATTTCTGGACTGGTGCTTCTGGTTTTCTGGTACTTTTGGTACTCTGGTTTTTTGGTTTTCTGGTACTTTGTGAAACTATGGTTTCACTTTTCGGGAGATCTAGCCACTGAAAAGGTGCGCTCTAAATGCCAAAATGATCCTTGGGGGAGGGCACAGCTTTCTAGGAGGTTAGGGAGCTGAAAAGATATACTTTTTCAAAACCCTAATTTTTTGGTGCGGTAACAGTGACGTTTTTCCTCTTGTGAAATATGCTTCCTTCAGGTTGGCTCTGATACCATGTTAATGTTTATGCCATTATTATAGTTCTTTGCATTTCATTAAATAAGAGCATAATAAGAACAAGATCACTGAGAAATACACATTCACAAGAGACACAACATTTATCCTGGGAAACCCTCTAGGGGAAGAAAACCCAGCAAAAACTTCCTTATCATAAATAGCTTATACAATGTTCAAGAGATAACTCAAACCAATACAGAAAGTCCTCCCCAAGAGATGCATCACTCTTCTTCTCCTCTCTCCAACTTGTAATTGCAGCTTGCCTCATAAGATAATGAGCAAGTGAGTTGTTTGTTTGAAGTGAGGCGCTAGCCTCTTCTTTATATCAAACTGGCACGTGTGAAAGGTCACAATCTGGCAGGGTCGACCTCTCACTCTGGGTGGGTAAACCCACCTTTAATTAATTCTGGGTCTTCCATTATAACTGTTGGGGCCGACTTCTTATTATGTCCTTTGTAATTGTCCAATGACCAATCCGCAAAAGGGGATTTGGTCCTTATACAATTACCGACATGATTAATCCTCAATGGGGATTAATCCAATAACAATAATAATAATAATGACATGATTAATCCACAATGGGGATTTAATCCAATAATAATGACATGATTAATCCGCAATGGGGATTTAATCCAATAATAAAATAATAATAAGAATGCTCTTCGCAGTTACATTATTTCAACACAGCGGTAAATACTTCCAAGCTCTTATTCGAATGAGTGTGGGTCCATTTTGGGATACCACAAACCATCATCTCCCACTGGGACAGTAGGTTACTC
Organism: Picea engelmannii; assembly: GCA_009831015.1. Classification (NCBI taxonomy): domain Eukaryota; kingdom Viridiplantae; phylum Streptophyta; class Pinopsida; order Pinales; family Pinaceae; genus Picea; species Picea engelmannii. The sequence goes on along the minus strand of ML777014.1, from coordinate 486,158 downwards.
AACACATTTTGGTCTAGTCTCTGGTCACTGTTGGACACGAGGCTCACTAAATCCACTGCATTCCACCCCCAAACAGACGACCAAACAGAGGTCGTCAATCAGATGATTGTGCACATCCTATGCATGTACAACTCTAAGCATCCACGTACATAGGATGAGAGTCTCCCCTGTGTTCAACACAGTTACAACAGGGCTCTCCATAGCTCCACTGGCCATAGCCCATTTCAGGTGAGGTTGGGATTCCAACCCTTCAGTCCCATTGATGTTGCACTACCTCTTGCCACCACACAGACAAACTCTTCCCATGTTCAGTCTAAGACCGACAAAGCCACCAGATTCATTGAGCGGATTCAGCACATCCACCAACAGGTCCATGAGATTTTGCAAAAATCCAATGTTAAGTACAAGTAGTGCCATGATCAACACAAAGTACCGCACTAGTTTCAAGTTGGAGACAAAGTCTGGTTACATTTGCAGAAGGAGCGCCTCATAGGGCCCCATCGAAAGCTCTGTCCACTTCGCTAACTTACACTATCACCAAGGTTGTGGTTAGCAATTATTTTGAGCTCAACACTTCACCCTTCCTTGGCTTGCACCCAGTGTTCAATGTGGACCTCCTTCAACCATATTTTCCACCATTGTTAGACACCTCAAAGATCGCAGAACCACTAACACCGACAAAGCTCAACCTTGTCTACATGGAACAAGCATTCACTAATTAGATAGTGGACACACAAGTCTAAGGGCACTCGCCAGCAAAGGATCCAGCTTTATCGAGTTGTCAAGGCAGGGCAGCTCCTACACCAAGGAAAGTGGCTCACCCGAGGCCAAATTCAGCAGAAGTTTCCTCACCCGATAGGGGAACTCAAAACAATAGAGACCATTGCTTCTTAAGGGGGGAGGACTGGTCTAGGTGGATATTGGTGGCCACCCACCTATTCCAACAAGCTCCTCTTGACAATTTTAGTTCAACACGTTCTTCTGTACTTATTTGTAATGGTGGGTTCTACACTTATGGGGTTGTCTGAATCCCTACACATCTTCCAGATGGATACTAGTGGCATTCCACCTAATCCAACTGGCTTATTTTGTATGTTTTCATGTCAGCACATCTTGTTGTACTTCAAGGGCTGTTTTGGGGCCCTTAACAGTGTTTTTTTTCTCGCCACAATCAAACTGTAGACAGAGTCAAAGTTTGACTAAGTAATGTGTAGTTCTCTAAAAGACCTTTCCAACGGGCTATCACACGCCTAAAACGAAGGTCGTATGCAAAAGTTACGACCCTGGGAAGTTGAGATACCAACTTACCCATAGGGGCCCACATAATTTTTGGTGTTTCACCTCCTAAAGTTAGGCTTTTGGATGTCTAGGGTTTTGGCATTCATGAGTAATATTTAAAAGGCCTTTAGAGCCTCATTGTAATCATTATGCTCGGACGAATGCACGTAGCAGCCACATCTCTTCTCAGAGATAGCTACCACCATTCGAGCAAGTGTTTCAGTTCTGCAATTTTACAGTTTCGGCCTATTACATTTATTCAATAGAAGATATTGTTCAATTAATATCTGTGTTGTTCTTCATATCTTTGTGTTTATTGTATTCAGTCTGTTAATCAGTTTGTTCCGCTCCTAAATCCGGATCACCAAAAGATAAGGAAGGTTGGGACTTAAACACATTCAGCTATTTGAGAAACTACTAGCAACAAAGAGCCTATGGAAGCTATTGACAAAAAATAGTTTGTGGAAGCAAGTGATAAAATAAAAGCATATAGCTCCACGAATATTTATGAATTGAATAAAAAATCCCAAGAAAAGCATAAAAATGTGTTTAATAAATGGAAGGCTTTGGTCCTAGTTTTTTCTATTATTGGTAACAATCTATCCTACCTTCCTTCTATCATGGAAAGTAGGAAATGGGACGCGGGTGAGATCGAGTGTTGATTCTATATTGGGATGTGGAAATCTCATTATACAACCTCCAAGTGACTTAGTTGATCTTCATAGCAAAGGTTGTTCTCCTTAAATCAAGGAAAAAATAATGATACAACTATTATCTGGTCCAAGGATGGAAATCAGCTCAATACTTGCAATTAGAAGGATAAAGATAAGCTAGATGGAATATGTCGGTTGCAAAGTTAAGGAAGAGTCATATAACAATTAAGGAGTCTGATACATTGGCATGGACCCGAGATAAGGCATCAAGGTCATCCACTTCTAGGCAAGGGTACAAACTAATGATTTCAAGAGATGAAGGAGTGGAGGCCTAGTGGTGGACAAAAACCTAGAAAATAAAAGCACCTAAAAAATCAAGCTCTTTATATGGTCATCTCTTGAAAATGGAGTATTGACATGTGACTTGATTCAAAAGAGAGATAAAAGTGGACCAAGTTATTGTTATTAGTAATTTAATGACTAGAGGCTCCTCTGCAAGCCAGCTATGGAAGGATGTAGACAAGAGGGTCGATTGTCAAAATGTATAGAATGGATCTTCAATTGAGCACTTAGGCAAGTGCATAAAGAAGAAATACCTAAAAGCATTCAAAGCTTTCCCTCCTTTAGTGATGTGGGGCATATGGCTTGCACGTAATGAGAATATATTTAATGACAAAGAGAAGACAACCTTCCAAGTATTCTCACACGGGTAGCTTTAAGCACTCTATTAAAACTGGTCTCTTAATGTTGAAAATGGAGTTCTATCACAAACTACTCAACCAATAACATAAAGCAATTGTTTAAAAGTTTCTAGTATCTTGCTTCATTTTTCTGGATCTGGTAACATTGTTACTTTATTTATGTTTATGAACACATATTCCCTTGACAGTTTGGTCTCGCTGCTTAACTTTATTTATGCTTATGTATAAAGTCCAACAACGAGACCAAACTTTCAAGAGTATGTGTTCAGAAGTTTCTATGTTAATTAGGGGATCTTTATTTCTTTCAAGGAATATAGATAGTAGACAATCTAGAGTCTAAAAAGACAATGATTATAAACAAGTCTTTATTGACAAAGTGCCAAAGGGAAACTAAAGTGTAAGTATCCATTTAATTATGAATAGAAAATTACATTTTATAACAGCAACAACAATCATTGCAAAGCCTTGCATTTAATATTTTTTAATAATCTTTGTCAAACCTTTCATTTAATATTTCTTAATATCTTTGTCAAGCCTTGCATTTAACATTTCTTAATAATCTGTGTAAAGCCTTGCATTTAACATTTCTTAATAATCTTTGTAAAGCCTTGCATTTAACATTTCTTAATAATCTTTGTCAAGCCTTGCATTTAATGTTTCTTATATAGTGTCATCTCTATCACAATCAAGAATGTGGAATATTCTTTACCTACATCAAGAATGTGGCCAAAATTCCAAGATAGACAAAACCAAAGACATTGGCCAAAATTCCAACATAGACAAAACCAAAGAGATTGAGTTATCAAGGCCCGATGCGACTAAATGATATTTTTAGAATGTGTTTATATCTATCAAAAATTGCATCGTAATATCTTCTACTTAAAGGTCCAACATGTACAAACCCAAAGAAACCTTGATATTGAGTCGGCAAGGTTCAATGCCATGGTTATATGATTTTTCACCAATATGACAAGCTTTACAAGCACGATTTCATCTTAATTCAAGACATAATAGCAAGTTTTATGTGATCTCCTATGTATAATCTATATATCCTCGAATAATATCCTTTATATAGGATACACATCCATATAAAGGGCTTAGATCAATATGCTTATTTATCATTAAAATACATGTCTAACATCTCTCCTTTCTTCTTTCTTCAATTGAAATTTCAGCATTATTAGAGGTACAACACCAACAATGTTTTTGAAGTAAGCACGAAAAAGACTTGTTTTTCCATACACAAATATAGTTTCCCTAAAACTATCTTCAATTGAAATTTCAGCATTAATAGAGGTACGACACCAACAATGCTTTTGAAGTAACAACGAAAAAGACTTGTTTTTCAATGCTTTTGAAGTAACAACGAAAAAGACTTGTTTTTCCATACACAAATATAGTTTCCCTAAAACTATGTATGAACATAATTAATACTCCAATCTTTATAATAATTTAGCATCCACTTGCACTATCAATGACAAAGACAATAGAGAATATCATTTCATTGTGAATCAATTCCCATGTCTAGAAACAAATATTGACATTTGTGTGTTCACTAGAAACAAAAACTCATAAACAACACTAACTAGGCCTCTACAAACTTGGGACCAACATCCTAGAGCTAGGAGTGCTCCCACATCTCGCTGTCAATTTTGAGAAATACAATCCAACCAAGGCCCAAACATTTTCACAAGTTTTAATAACATTCTCGCTGTCATGGTTGAGAAATACAATCCAACCAGGGCCCAAACATTTTCACAAGTTTTAATAACACTCTAATTCTCGCTGTCAATGTCAAGAAATACAATCCAACCAGGGCCCAAACATTTTCACAAGTTTTAATAACACTCTAAACATTGAGGTCCATTGCTTCTATTTTCATGGCCTTCGAGGTCCATTTCTCCAATCAATAGATTCAAATCAACAAATGAATGAAATGGTGTTCATGCCAAACGCACAACAATCTTTATCCCCAAACAACAATCCAAACAATGTGATGTGATATACCCTCAACCAATGACTTCCACCCAATAGCTTTGTCTTTTCTCGACTTCCACCCAATAGCTTTGTCTTTTCTCGACTTCCAACCAATAGCTTTGCCTTTTCTCTTCACAATTGCAATAGTGGCCCTTAGAACACACAACATATACTTCACAACCCATGAATGTTTGCACAAGGAATTTTATTATCATCATGACTAGTAATAAGATTATCGTTCAAAAATTGAGGCTTTTCAACCCAAAAACTTGTCATTACCATATGTTAAACAACATCGATGTTAATTAGAAACCATGTCAAATGAACACAAATTTGGGGTTACCCGGATATACCTTTTCCAACATCATCCTAGCTATCTTTGCAACTTCCCTAAATTCTCCCATGCACCAGTTGCCATTATCACCACTTTATCTTCATCCTCCATCAAAGCTATTTTGATACAATGATGGAAACACGATAGGATCACATTACAGGAATGATGGAGAGTATAAGAATAATATATTATATATCATACTAGAGTGCATACGTGACAAGAGGCTAGTGCGATGTAGCTTGCCAACATAGAGAAACTGGCAAACCACCCAATATTCAACTAAAACCATATCCATTTTGTTACAAACGTTTACCTATCAAACTATAACGTAGACTTGGTCACGAGAGAATATAAGAATATTAAATTATATTGCACTACATATATGACAGTGGACTAGCTCGATGTAGATTGGCAACATATATGAATTGGCATTACATTTCCGGACTAGCTCGATGTAGATTGGCAACATATATAAATTGGCATTACATTTCCTAGACACTCCAGCGTCTTTTAATTGTTTGGGCACTCCGGCCTTTCATAAAATAAACAAAAAACATTATTTAATCTGGGGACTCAAAACCGAGGTATTCCAACATTGAACCTCAAACATCTTTGTTGAAAGAGCTAGCTTGCAATGTAAACTACTACTTTATGGGGAAATAGGTCACATTCATCACCATTAACTCGTGTGATCATAATTCGCATGAACCTAGCTCACTAATCAATGGATCAGCAAACATAACATATTTGTCTTCACTCATTTAATATAACCGAAGTTTTTGGTGCTAGTCCAATCCGGTCATAAACAGTGACCAAAGATTGGCATTGCAACTTCACCTTAAAGATGAAGAAAAAATATTGGGGGTTGCCATTACAAGTTTTCTTTGATATATACGAGGGCTACATCCCAGCGAATCTTAGTAAATAAGAAATAATGAATGATAGGGGTAGAGGCAGCATAGCTCATCGTCTCATAATTCTAAGGCTAAGCCTAAGAAATGATATCTATTCTACAGTTAAGAGAGATTAAATCAATAATTCAACTCGAAGATTAAATCAATAATTCAACTCGAAGACTTCCTCGTAATTGGAAAATTGATAGTACTCCTTCCGAATATTAGTGCCCTCTTTTATTCGCAAAAATCTATTGCTACTCAGGAATGCACATTTTATATTGATATGGGGAGAGACAATTGAGGTCTAACGAGTCCATGAAAGGCAGGAAGAGGGGCTAATTATGGAAGAGAATGCACGGAAACTCTGTAATGAGCCTCAGATTATGGGGTGTTTATACAGTAGGAAACTAGGTAACACTAACCCCACCCATCTTAATCTAATCAAAATGCTTGCACGAGTGTCGCACAAACTAGGTAACACTAACCCCACCCATTTTAATCTAAGTCAAAATGCTTGCACGGGTGTCGCACTGCACTGCAATACCTTCTGGTTGGGACAATATTTGATCTGCAATGTCTAGATAATATTAAAATATCCAATAAGTTGACCTGCTTTAACATTTTTACTCAGTATAAGTTGACCTGCTTTAACATTTTTACTCAGTATAAGTTGACCTGCTTTAACATTTTTACCCAGTATAAGTTCACCTGTCCTTGTATTAAGCACAACCTATCCTTCTAATGTATCTATTATTTCTACTCGAACACAAGGTTGTGACACATAATATCCATAGAATGACAAATGGAAACTACAAACGGAACACATTGAGAGAGAATATAAGAAAAAGCTACAAGCATAGAATAATTTACTCAATTGCAAGAATACATAAAATTATTATCTCAATTCAAAGATGGAAATCCAAAAAATCGAAGGAAAACTATGCCAAGTCTATCATAGAAACCCATGATATGCTTTGAATTGGAAATCTCGACAGTTCTAGAATACCCCCATTATATGCTTTGAATCAGAAATCTCATCAGATTTAGAGTACCCATTATCTTGCCATAGAATACAAAAGATATTGTTTACGTATGGCCACTGAAACACATGCCAAGTAGCTTACATAACCAGGCATTCACCTACTTCCAAAAAAGTAATTTTTATGACACACATAAGATGGAAATATTACACTACATTATTTTAGTAATAATTCGATAAGCCCAGCTTTTTTTCATTTCATTATCAGTGAAAGCATTGATGAATCATGCCGGAAGTTTTGGAAACCTGCAAAGTAGTCCTTTCCCAAGGTCATTTCTGGAGATCAATCTATGGGTTCATATTACAAACGGCTACCACAACAGAGAAAGATATGTTAATCTTATACGTTAAACATTAAAGGAGCCTACACTTTACAAGAGACTGGTGTACATTCAAGACCTTGGTAATAGGTGGGAACTATTGCCTGTCGATCTCACTAGTTAAAATTTTCATTAACAGATTAGTTTACCTCACAAAAAATAACTTTTCACCAATTAGACCCATCTAGTCACATCCTCAAGAATGTAGTTACTTTCCACAATTAAACAACAATCATTTTAAATTGAAAGGATAGTGAGAGACACCAAGGCTGTGATAAAATGCCTTTGCCTCATCATCCTCTACGTGACCATTTGACATGAAAATCTTCTTTGGGATATTTTTGCTTCAACTCTCAAAATAGATTTTCAACCTACGTTTTATGTATACATTTCACCTACTATCCAACTTCAATGTGGAATCTAATGACTGATGCATGTTTTTAGACATCATGAATATTAAAGTATGGAAATTGTTCCTCCATGAAGTACACGATCAACATAGAATGGAGATGGGTACAAAATTTACAGAAGCAAAAAGTAGATTTACACCTGTCTCTTTGATAAATCAGATGCCAATCAAATATGTGAACTGTCCTCGCCCTTCCAGCACTTCCTCAAAGCTGAATACAAGACGATGCATCAACTTCAATGTTGTCATGATGTTTTCATAGAACCAAAAATTTAGACACCTTGACAATCAATCTAACCAATATTTAACATGTGAATGGCATCACTTTTACCTCTTTGTAATCTCTGAATTCAAATCCCAATCCAGTGGAAGACTTCATTGCAAGAGATCCTTTGTAGCCTAAGCCAAAGAAAAAGATCAGAAGACATCAAAGATAGTTCACGACAAGATTTTTATGACAACTCATTGAGGTCACCCTTTTAACGGGTGTAATGACCAGTTATCCTTTGCATAACAGTGCATTCCATCGTTCCAATCATATGAACAGTCCTTTATTCTGAAAGAGGTCAAAGGAAGTTACCATTAGGGCTAAATTTAAATCAGCCATGTCTGCTGACAATGCCCAACAGGCGACTGCATATACCAATGTAGTAAATTAAGATAGCTTTACTTGTAATAACAATACTTTGTATTTTCCACAAGGGAGGTATGACTGTTAACACTCTTGTGTAATATAGGATCAACACCCCACACAACTGGGAAAAATTGTTAAGTGTGGTAGTATGCATCCCCTTGAAAATTTTGAATTGGAAATAGCAGGCAAAAAAATATTATACACTCAAGTAAAAGAATATAGAAGTATATATAGGAGACTCATTTTCACTAAGCCTGCAAATGACCAGAGAAGTGAAAAAGCCTGAATGAAAACAGGATCTGTTTATAGAATAAAGTTATGTCCTCCATCATTCTGAGAAAGTGTACAAGAACATGTGCTCTCCTTGAAACAAAAACAGCACGTACTTTGAAAATTGCCTAAAGTGTTGATTTAACATCTACCCAAAAATTGTTGCAGCCTTCAAGGACAATCTTGATTGCTTTATCGCATGCCCAACTTCTGCATCTACACCTGAAAAGAAATGACACAACTATTGTTCGTGGGTGTGTTAATTGAAGAATAGGCATTCCTCATAATACCCATAAAATTCTGACAGACAGTAGTTCACAACATAAACTTATTCTGAGAGCATAAACAAAGCATAATGGCATCCATACCCTCTGTGTGGACTGACAACGCCATTTCCTTAGACTGAGATCAGCAGGCATTTATTACATATATACTATACAACTCAACCGGTGCAGCAGCAGCAAAACTGGATGCAAATTATAAGGCAATTTATCTGAGAGTCAAACATAACCAGAATCATTACATCCTTGCAGCAAAATATTAACTTTCTAAACAACTCAGAATTACAGTAATTCCCAGGCATACCATAATCACCAAGCACCCTAATCACTGCTTTCCTCTATAGAAAGAACCAAGCTGACTTATAAGTTGTTCCTTTAGTGACTCTGGAACTTGCCCAATAAAAGAATCATTGACATCATCTATTAACAGCTTCCTGCATATAAGAAAAATGTGTCAATGCTGCAAACCTTACTTATGACATAATATCTTAGCTAACTAACTTTCTGCATAAAAAGAATGTGTCAGTGCTGCAAACCTTCCTCTTATAATAGGAAAGCTTCTTAACTAAGAGATTAGGGTGTTTAAAAAAAAAGATGGCAACGATGGATGGGAGACCCTTGTGGCCAATCCTGAGCCCACAGTCGATGGATGAGAGGAACCCACTGAGGACAAAGACCCCCGCAGGCAATGGACACAATTGTAGAAGCTACCTGACATGACATCTTACTCTGGCTAGCTGGACTGTTTAACATGCCATTTATAGTTTACCGCTTTGGGTTTTGTTGCACATAAGACCTCTCATATTTTGTTGCCCTGCATGGCAATGTTAGTTTGGTTTTTCCCTATTGGCATTAGCTCGAAGTGGCTGTTTTCATGGCCCTTTTTTTCTATAAAATGCATGTACTATTAGAAAGCGAAAGCATTTTAACAAAAAGAGGGAAACAAACAGAGACTGGTCAAACCAGAAAATAGCTGCAGATAAGCTAAAAGTAAATATACTCTTCCTATGGTAGAAGAATAATTCCAAACATCAAAGATAACCGATGCCAAGATTAGCATAACCACATGGAGCACTGGAAAATGATAAAATCTAAATAAAAATATCAACATTCAGTATGACCTCACAGTGTGTGACCATAAACACATTACTGACCAAAAGACACCCAAAAGATAACAACTGCCAACCAAATCTTGAAAGAAAAGCAATAAATTTAATCTAAGGAAATGCACCAGCTAACTTGAATAGAAGGCATATAAGAATCTCTCCTTACCTGCTGAATAGTTCCCCCAATTACCAATGTCTTATTAACAAGTTTTAGACTATGAAAAATATGTAGAAGGCATATTTCAAAAGAAAAGTGGTGTCATCCCTCTCACAAAATGTGCTCAACTTAACCTGGGATTCTCAAAATAAGAGACTGCAGTTATATATCCATAAGCCATAAAGAAATGAAGATTTGCCTTGCACAATAGTCATAAATTATGAATTCTAATAATCCTTTTTTGGCAATTTTGTTGGTTGTGTATACATACGGATTATAGCATGATAATCAGCTAGGACTCAGAATATTTGTTGAGAAGAGAAGGCACACAGAGATTTTGGGACATCTAGAAATTTTGGCCTTCTAGCAAGCACCTTAGCCATGATTTCTTTGTGCCAATTGCAAACCTTACACTCAAAAAAGTTATATTACATTCACATAATGGACCCCCTCCAACCTGCAAATTGCCAATTAAGGAAGAGAGGAAAGAAATCGTGTCAAATGCCAGGGAGTTTGTCTTGAACAAATGGAACAATGTAATATCCTAGAGTCCAATTGTCAGCTTCCTGCTTTTGAATCTAATCTTCATATTTATAATTCTGAAAACGGATATGAACATGCAGTGGATATGCTATATATGTTAATTTACCCTAAATCAGCTAGCTAAGTAAACAGATCAGATCTAAGTACTTTGCTGAAATAATTAACTCTTGCATGCAGCAGAAAACGAGAAAAGTGTTAAATTTTTAATTAAAATAAAGTACCAAGGCAAGTGTTTCTCTTCCCTAGGCGCCTAAGGGGGAGAAAGTGCCTAATGTGGGTCCTAGTCATTTAATTTGTGAGATGCAAATTAAAAGGTGAGTTTATCACTAAAGTGAGGGTGAGTGAAGAGACACCTAATCTCAGCCACTCATCTAATCTAATCTCAACCGTTAGATTAGAAAACCCCTCACCTTCCCTCATGAGGTCGATTACGGCAAGAGGGCGCACCCATTGTGGGTAGTTCATTCATTTTCTTGTTGAGAGAGCAAGAGAGAGTTGGGAGAGGTCAAGCTGGAGAAATAGAGACAGCATTTGCAGAGCTGGGTGCACATCCCAAGGCAGCAAGCTAACACGGATATCAAGACAAGGTACAGCCATTAATGCAGACCGTATGGTATGGATTTCTAGAGGCCGTACAGCCATTTTTCATGCACAGAAATTGAGGGAGACAGAAGAATAATTTCTGAGTTTGGCACACATCCCAAGGCTTTCGTACAGCCATTTATTGGCACAGAAATCGAGGTAACTGCTGCAATTAATTTCTGAGTGTATTTCCGTACAGTCCGTACAGTTTGGCACGAATTTTGAGGGCCGTACAGCACAGTTTTCAAGGAGCTGTTCATGCTGGGCTTTCCGTACAGTCTTGGCAGAAGTTTTGGCACGAATTTCGAGACAGTCCGTACAGCATTAATTGCTGGGACAGCCATACAGTTGTACGGATTTCTGGGACAGAAATCGAGGAGCATTTTCCAGGACTGTTCAGAAGGATTTTTTGCGAAAGAAAGTCTAGATAAGTTTGTGTAAATTTCTGAAGATGAATATGCTGTAAAAGAAATTTCTCAGAAGCTCAATAATAATAAAAAGCCCTCTCTCAGTGGTTTTCCCCTTGTGGGTTTTTCTAGGATCAAAGTTAGACCGAAAATTCTTGTGTCTAAATTTTCTGAGTTTTGCATACTGCTGATATTTTATTTCTGCGTTGAAAACAATGTTCAAAATCCTCATGTTTCAGTTCTGAAGTTTATTTTCTGCTAAGTTTTTTATATGTTGAAACTATGCTGAAACTGGGTTTGGGCATTTAACTTTGGCTGAAAAATCAGCGAGACTGAAACTGGGTTGGGGTCTGAAATTTTAACAAAAAGCAATCACACAGTACAAAAAATTTCTGCTCTTCCAAATCAGTTCTTCATTCAAATAATTTCGGAACCTACAAGAGCTCCCCTCACAAGGAAAATGGCTATGAGAAATAAAACCACAAACCAAATCTGCAAACCTGATAAATTACAGCACCTCGATCTGCATGCTGCTGATCACTGAGGCTGTCCGTACAGATTCATACAGCTAATCTGCTGCTGTAATAAATTTCTGCAGCTCTCACATGCTGCCTCGAAATTTGTGTTGCCTCGAAATCCATGATGCCTTGAAAACTATGCTGCCTTAAAATCTGTGTTGCCTCGATTTCAGTGCCATCTCAAAATCCATGCTGTCTCGATTTCGGTTCTGCCTCGAAATCCATGCTAATTGTGTTTCTTTTTCGCCAAGCTGAAAAATCAATTCTGATTTTTCTCCTTCACCTCACGTGACTTGTGAAATGAATTCTCATTGTGTCTTTTTCCTTTACCCTCTCTGTCTTTTACTTGAGCCATTTACCTAATCTCAACGGTCAAGATTAGATTGTGAGATCAACGGTTCTCTTTTAATTAAATCATTAAGTGACTTTAACTTGGCCACTTTATTAATTAAAAGTTACTTTAATAAAAGACATTCACTTTATTAATAAATTAATAAAGGAAAGGTATAGGATACATTTAATGACAATTTCCGCAAGTAGACACCCGTACAAAAACACATGTCCGAGCTACAAACACTAACACTCCCTCTTAGCGAGGAAGTTATTCTCCACCACTCCAAGCTTGTCTCTGAAGAAGACGAACTTTCCCTTGACCAAGGGCTTGGTGAAAATGTCTGCCAACTACTCCTCTATAGGAATATATTGGAGTTGAGTTGCTTCCTTCTATGCCATGTCTATGATGAAGTGGTACCTGATCTCAATGTGCTTTGACTTGTCGTAAAACACTGGATTCTCCGAGAGCTTGATGCAACTCTAGTTATTACAATGTATAATTGTCGGCTCAAGCTCATGACCAAATATTCCTGAGTAGCTTGTGATGCCAGATGGCTTCACAACTAGCTAGACTAGCTGCCATGTACTCTGCCTCTATTGAACTAAGTGCTACTAAAGTTTGCTTCCTGTTGAACTAGGAAATAGCTGTTGACCCCAAACTGAAGCAGCACCCAGAAGTGCCTCTTCCGACCTGTATCACTGCCTTCCCAATCTGAATTAGAGAACCCCTACAACCTCCCACCATCTCCACCAAGGTACTCTAATCCATATCCTAATGTGCCCTGCAAGTATCTAAGCACGTGCTTTGTTGCCACCCAATGAACCTCCCTTGGCTCCACCATGAACCGGCTCAACGTGTTAACAGCAAAGCAAATATATGGTTGAGTGTTGACCAGATACATTTGAGTGTTGACCAGATACATCAACGAGCCAATCAACTACCTGTACTGTCTGGAGTCTGCCAACTCTGAAGCTGAAGAATCAAACTTCTTCAAGTTGGTCGCCATCAGAGTGGCCATCGTTCTGCTATCATGCATCCTAAATCTCTTCAGGATCTTTAAAGTGTACTTCCCCTGTCCAAGGAAGATCTCGCCCGATCGTTGCCAAACCTCAAGTACCAGAAAATAATGCATCTAATGAATGCTCCAACCCATCTCAGAAGTTATAGAGATAATTGCTCGAATAGAGGAGTATCTGGCTACAGGAGCACAAGTCTCATCATAGTCTACTCCCTCTCTCCAAAAAACCCACGAGCCACAAATCTAGCCTTGTACTTCTCCACACTGCCATCTGTCGCATGCTTTACCTTGTAAAGCCACCTAGAAGTCACAACTGACTTCCCTTCTGGTTTCGGCACAATCTTCCAGACATCATTCCTCATGATGGAGTTGTGCTCCTCCACCAGGGCATCTCTCTATACCCGATGATGGGATGCTTCCTCAAAACTAGAGGGGTCTAAGTCTATGATGTTGGTCATCAAAGCAATATACTGCAAAAATTTCCACGGAGGTCTGCCCTCCCTGAATGTGGATGTGGGAGGCTCAACATGCTCCAGAGCATCCTGCAAGGTCTTCTCAAACCATCTGGGCCTCCTGACTGAAGTCGAAGGGGCTGACTACTCCACCTCCATTGGAGTCTGGCTCCCTGTACTAGAAGTCTCTGTTATTGGCTCATCCTTCGAGCCCACATCCTGTTGCCCCTTTGCAACTGATGGTAGGTCCTGAGATTTCCTAGATGCCAAGTTCTCCTCGAACTTGACATCTCGGTGCACCACTATCTTGTTAAAGTTTCTGCTATTATTAGGTTACTTTCAATTTACTAGATAACAATAGCATAGATAGGATCACTGAGAGAAACACAATCACAAGAGTACGCAAGCATTTATCCTGGGAAACCCTCAAGGGAAAGAAAACCCAGCAAAACTTCCTTAATATAGATAGCCAATACAATGCTAAGATAATGAACCAAACAACACAGAAATTCCTCTCCCAAGGATGTGTCTCTCTCTCTCTTCCTTCTTTCGGCAACTGCAGCTTCCTTCAATACTTGCGCACTAGATGAGTGAGCTGAGTGTGTGTCCAAATGAGGCGCTGCCCTCTCTTATTTATACAATCTGGCAGGTGTTGAATGGGTGTCTTTTCACTGGCAGGGCCGACTTGTCATTCTGGGTGGTTATAACCAATTTAATATATTCTGGCCAGGTCGACTTATCATTCTGGGTGGTTATAACCACTTTAATATATTATGGGGCCGTCTTTTCATTTAGCCTATTACAATTAGGGTTTGAGTCAGTGTTGACCAATCTGCAAAAGGGGATTTGGTCAATTACAATGCCCGACATGATCAATCCACAAAAGGGGATTGATCTAATCAATAATAAATATATTTTATCTTTATCCACAAAAGGGGATAAGAATATTCTTTGCACTTACACAATATTTGAACACTCCCTCTTAACAAGAAGGATATTCTTTATCTTTTGACAGGTCACCGAATGTCAACATCAACTAGGCAGCAGCATCAACTGGATAACATCATCAACTGGGCAACATCATCAACTGGATAACAGGAGGCATCAATATAATCCACTTGGTCATCTGGCATCATGATCATTGACTGGCATATCTATAAATCATCGGAAGTTTTGTTCTCTTTATCTTCGCGCAGAAGATACTCTTTCTTTCTTTCGTCTTCACGCAAAAGATACTTCTTTCTTATCTTCACACAGAAGATGTCTTATCTTCACACAGAAGATGTCTTATCTTCACACAGAAGATATTCTATGAGTTTTGCCTTTCCTTTTATGTTCTCCCTTCTCTTGTAGTCATATATCTCACCCATCCACTGGGGAGGACTACTACCATAGCTTCACTCCTAGTCATCCCACATGAACTAGAGAAGCTAAGATGCTAGCCTAGGCAAGACTAGACTCCCTTTCCATGATCAATGCAGGATCACGACACAAACCTCAAGAGCCAACTAACCATTCCACATGGTCAAGGTTTGTGTTCCAAGCTACTCCGTCCTTGGCCGGAGGAGAGTATATGCCCGCTGCCCCTTGGAGAAACATCCACATTCCTCTCTACGAGGGTGGTCACACCCCTCTCTACGGGGGTATTCTAGCATGTCCCTAGAGTATCCAAAACTCAACACTTCGACAGAGGCCACCCTTGGCAAATTTTTCATTCCCCTTCTCTACGAAGGTCTACCTGTGGGATTTCTCTTTCCTTCTCTATGAAGGTCTTTTCTCTTTCTCCTTCTCTACAAAGGTCTAGCTATGGGATCTGAAAAAAAGCTCTTGTGGTCCAAAATCTTTCCATGGTATAATACCATGCTACCCATCTGCTAGGCACCATCCATCTACTGGACTAACTGCATCAAATCACGATCCTCCATTTCGAACTCGGAGACATGGCTCCCTCTTGCACCAAACTAATAGCTTCTCATCATCATCCTTGAAGTTCTCTTCTGTAATATCTTGGGTGCCTTCTTGAGTTCGAACATTTCTTTCTTTCTGACTTCATACTGGATCAACCTGCTCCTTCTACATCTATAAGAACGGCACTGGAGCAACCTGTAGTTACCTGCATCTCATCCACTATATCTGAGTATCCATCTTTTTCTTCATCTTGAACATTTATGTTCTGCATCTTTAGGAGCCTCCTGCTCCTATATAAATACAAGATATTGCCTGGTCTTTACTAATTGTCATCATATCATACGTCCTTCTCGTGTTGTCTAACTTCTGCAAGTCACGGCATAAGTTCTTTCTTCTGAGACTAGTAAACTTACTTACAGTATGCTTTCTTTGTCACTCTCATGAGTGATCATACATGAAATAAATGTTTTATCTCTTTCTTCATCCTCTTCTTTGATACTTCCTTCATAAGTCTGCATAGATATTGAAATAAAACGAGGTTAATTAACATTCTCACAAAAACCTAACTTGTAATGATAAAGTATTAAAGTAAACAAGATACTAAAACATGAATACTTATCTTTTGTTTTTGTGTGGGGAGGCTCCACAGACTCCACCATTTGCTATCTTTCTTCAAATCAACTATCTTCAACTTAAAGTACATAATCCTTAATTTCTGCTAAAGCTTTCTTGAGGGAGGAGATTCCTATTCCTCTGCCACATGTGCTTGATGCTTTCTTTTCCCTTTTTCCTTGAGGACAATCATAAGAAAAGTGTCCCAACTTTTGATAGTTGTAGCATCTGATCTTTGAAACATCTCTCTTCTTATCTGGAACTCTTACGGAGTTAGCTTCTTTATTGTTCTTCCTGAAGGAACTTCTTTTGTTCTTTTGAGCTGTAAGAGCTTCCTCTTCATCGACAATTAATCTCTTCTATTGGTCTGCAAGTCTAGATTCTTCGTGTGTGCAATCTGCCCATAACTTATCAAACTTGGGTAACTTGCTTCTTGCACACACTCATTGTACAAAAGGAATCCAAAATGTTGGAAACCCATTTAGGGTTGTGGTTACAAGTTCTTTGTCACTAATGACATCTCCAATAGCTGCAAGCTGATCTTTGATCTAAGAAACTCTCATAAGATAGGATGTGACAGATTCTGAGTTGTCCATCTTCATATTACGAAGTTGATTTCTTAAGGTAAGATTCTGGCTAATGTCTTTGCTTTCATATAATCTGTTGAGTGCTTCATACATTTGCCTTGCTGTCTGTAGTTCAGATATATGAGGGATCAAGTGATCTTTTACTGAATCTGACACGATTCTCTTTGCTTTCTTTTCATTCTTCTTATGCTTGGTCATTTTCTCTTCTTCATCTGGTTCTGGTACACCCAATGTAACATGTTCTAAGAGATCATTGTCGTCTAGAATCATCTGCAACCTATGCTTCCAAGATCTGAAGTTTCTAGATCCTTCCAGCCTATCTTCTACCCTCATGCTGGTAGCCATTCTTTCTTGTAGAAGAAACCTTAGCCCTCCGGGCTATAGAAATAATAAAATAATCAAATTACTTGGATCTGAAAACTGAACTCACCAAAAGATGCGCTGGACTAAGGTGAGTAGTCTGGTGTGTTTAGATTTCAGAAAATCCAACTTTTACCCCTCCAAACTTGATCTGCGGATTTTTGGACTGGTGCTTATGGTTTTCTGGTACATTGGTACTTCTGGTACACCGGTACTTCTGGTTTTCTGGTACTTGTGAAAACTAGGGTTTCACTTTCCGAGAGATCTAGCCACCGAAAAAGTGCGCAGAGGATGCCAAAATGTTCCTTGAGGTAGGGCGCACCTTTCTAGACGGATTTGAGGTCGAAAACCTTCTTTAATAAAAAGCCCTAATTTTCTTGTACAACAACAATGACGTTTTTCTTTTTCCTGTGAAAGATGCTCTCTTCAACTTGGCTCTGATACTATGTTAAAGTTTCTACTATTATTAGGTTACTTTCAATTTACTAGATAACAATAGCATAGATAGGATCACTGACAGAAACACAATCACAAGAGTACACAAGCATTTATCCTGGGAAACCCTCAAGGGGAAGAAAACCCAGCAAAACTTCCTTAATATAGATAGCCGATACAATGCCAAGATAATGAACCAAACAACACAGAAATTCCTCTCCCAAGGATGCGCCTCTCTCTCTCTTCCTTCTTCCGGCAACTGGTAACTATCGCTTCCTTCAATACTTGCGCACTAGACGAGTGAGCTGAGTGTGTGTCCAAATGAGGCGTTGGCCTCTCTTATTTATACAATCTGGCAGGTGCTGAACAGGTGTCTTTTCACTGGGAGGGTCGACTTGTCATTCTGGGTGGTTATAACAACTTTAATATATTCTGGCTAGGCCGACTTCTCATTTTGGGTGGTTATAACCACTTTAATATATTCTGGGGCCGTCTTTTCATTTAGCCTATTACAATTAAGGTTTGACCAATCCGCAAAAGGGGATTTGGTCAATTACAATGCCCGACATGATCAATCCACAAAAGGGGATTGATCTAATCAATAATAAATATATTTTATCTTTATCCTTTTATTTTATTTTCAGTTTTAGGCTTGTACTTTATCTTGGTTATGGTTTGGACTTTTTGCCTTGTGCGCTAGATCTGGAGAGAGGTACGCTACATTGATTGGCTATTGGTTCTAGGGTTGCTTCCAGAATTATTTTCTCTATCAAGGTTAAGGTGCTCAGAGGTGGCTTCGACCTATGGTTGGGTGACAATATTGCTATATTGTCTATGGTGAAACGAGCACACCTATTTTTCTAACAGGTTATGGGCCCACACTATCTTCGAACAGTCTAACTATTGGAAGATAGATTGGGCGGATTTGCTCAGTTACAGTTGCAGTTGCAGTCAAAGTTTCTGTTGCAGCAACGAAACCCTAACCCTCTTGTTGAGGCACCTTAAGTGAAGAGATTGACCTAATTTCTAGATAGCCTAGTGCACCCTAACCTAGCGCACCTCCTAGTACTCTCAGCAAGCTAAGACATCAAGTTTGATTTTTTGGTCAAAGTCAAAGGTTAACCAAGTCAAAATAGTAATAACTTACTCTATGAAGTCAGAAAACAAGTTAGAAGGGGCTTCTAACTTCAAAGCATGGAAGACAAGGATTGACCTCATCCTTGCCAAGAATAAAGTGTTGGATATCATGAAAGGAAAGATCGTGGAACCATAGTTTGAAGAAGGAAAAGAGAAGGAACCTCAGAACGTTGCAATTATAGAGAAGTTCAAGGACAATGACATCAATGCCATGAGTATCATAGTGGACTCTGTAAAAGACCACTTGATACCCTACATCGCTCATCTTGACTCATCTAAGAAGATGTACGATGCCCTAAGTAACCTCTTCTCAGTTAGAAACATTGGACAAGTAACGGGTCTGAAGAATGAACTCTGTGACATGAAAATGAATGATGATGACAGCATAACATCATACTTTGTAAGAATCTCTCAGTTAAGAGATCAACTACAAGCTATTGAAGAAATCATTTCAGAAAAGGAACTGGTAAATATAGTACTCGATGGCCTTCCCAAGACATGGGATGCATTTGCCGCAAGGATGAACACAAGAAAGGAGTATCCCACATTTGAAGAACTTTGGACTTGTTGTGCACAAGAAGAATCAAGGATTAATGCAAAAGAGAAATCCCAAAATAAAAATGAAGATCAAGCCTTCATAGCAAAGTTCAAGAATTTCAGGAATAAGAAGTTTGGATTGAGGAAGAAACCAAATCAAGAAAAGCATATGTCAAAGATACAATGCTTCAACTGTCGAAAATATGGTCACTAGAGGAACCATTGTCCTGAGTTAAAAAAAGGAAGGAAACAGACGAAGCATCAGTGGCCGATGAAAGGGAACCCTCAAAAAAGGCCAAGCAAGATAAAACAAACTTCTTCTTCTAAGTCAAGGTAACTATATTCTTCAAAGTTCTTGTACATACCATGTTTATGTAGTTTCTGTACATATCATACATATCTATTTCTTAGAAGATAAGATGTTCAAGTGAAACAATACCTATGGAAGAATAACAAGATAAGGATACACATGAAAAGATGAAGTACATTGACAATCATTGGTAACAATTCTTGTGGAAGCTATTATATAAGTAACAACTGCCAGATAAGCCGAAATCAGAATCAAACTTGAAGAGACCCAGAAGAAGTCAAAACAGAATGAAGTCAGCAATCAAGAGGAAATTAGAAAAAGACTTGTGACACTTTATAGAAGGCAATAAGGATGCAAACAGAAGCATGGACTCTCTTAGATGGAGGGAGCTAATTACAAAATTCCAAAAGAAGAGCATGCATTCATGCATGAAGCAAGGATTAGGAGGGAGCTAATCCTAAATGATATGATCCACTAAGGATTATGAAGTATCTGTCCATGTTTCCATTGAAAATAGCAGCCATGATAAGCAGCATGTGTTCAGTTTGACTCTAGAAGAAGTATTCTTCGAAAAGAAGCCTTAAAGTATCCTTGGTTGTCCATCTACATCCATGATCCTATGATGAAAGGAAGAAGTTGGAATCTTCAGGGCATAGAATCTATAGAAGACTCCATGGACCAAAGAGCTAAAGAAAAACATGAGGAAGAACATGAAGATTCCAAGAAAGAAAAAAAAGCCAGAACAACCAATTATTATACCGAGAATCACAAAGACCATCTTGGTTTGAACCCACTAGAAGCAATCAAGCATAAGAAATGGAAGTTATGATAAAGAACAGTGTATGCAAGAAAATGTGAAAAAGACTTATGAATGGAAGCATTGCGAAATTCAGAAGTTCTTCCTGAAGAAGGGAAAAGACTATGACGACAGCTCGTTCTAGTAAACCAGATATACCTCCTATAGTATCCATGGATTGGAATCTACATATAAAAGAATTTTCTTTCCAAATAAAGCAAATTGAAAAAGAAGCTTATACCAGAAAGAGACCCATGTATACAGATATAAGAAGACCTCGTATGGATTCAAACAACTTGATGCAGAGTATCTTATACACAGCAGAAGCGTAGTGAAAACCTTCTATGATAGAAATAGTGTATCAGAATGGTTACTCAAAAGTCCGAGATGATGGTTTGCTAATCCATGACAAACTCTCATGATGACAGAAAATGTGCTACTTGGATATGTTTCAGTTTCAGCTTTTCCACGATGTCATGATCTAGCAGGAAACAGAAGTATTGAATTCAACCATGATATATTGTAATGATCAGAGCTATGTGAAGACTTCTTAGAAAACCAGTGTTCCATGACAGACCGAAGTACATTGAGATCAAGCATTATATTATCTGTGATAAAGTCGAGAAGAGAGAAGTGGTTCTCCAGTATATCTCCACCAATGAGCAGATAGCAGATATTTTGATAAAGCCTCTATCCATGATGAAAAGTTTGTGTACTTAAGAAACAAGTTGGGGCTCGTGGAGACAACGTCCTTATTGGAAAGGGAAGAGATTACTCCCAGGTTGGGAGTGAGCATTGATATGTTATTGATTTATGGACAGTCATTTTTCAGTTTGAAAAATGGTCCAGGATGAGCAGTTCATTTCTAGTTCAGAAAGTGGTCTAAGATTTCTGATGGACATGCATTTTCCAGTTCGGAAAATGGTTCAGATCGAACAATCATTTTCGTAATGAAAATGGTTCGATAGATTGTTCATGTACAATAGACAACAATCCCCTTGTGGCCAGTGTGGGGGAATGGTCTAGGATAGTCATTCTTCTTGGCAGTCACTCTAAGTAGTGGTCAAATAGAATGATCTGCCTCGTCGGGCAGTCATTCTTTCGAAGTTCACAGTTGTGAGCAGTTTCGAAGAATGGTCCGTTTTGGAGGTTGGTGCAGGACAGTCGTTTCTATTGGGAAATGGTCTGGACAGTCATCCCCTAGGGCAAATTCATTCTCTCCAGGTTGCACTATAATTAGTGTTGGGGGAATGGCCTAGTTAAGTGAATGGTCCAGGTTCAACAATTAGGGATAGGCATTCCCTAGGGCAGACTCATTCTCTCCAGGTTGCACTATGATTAGTGTCAGAGGAATGGCATAGTTAGGTGAATGGTCCAGGCTCAGAAATCAAGGACAGTTATTCTTCTATGCTTAAGAAGAATAGTCCAGATAGCCCATGCCTAATGTTTTACCTTTTGAAGGCAAATGTGTTGATGATTGCAGCTATGTGAGACATTCTCCAGCTTACAAACCTGTGAGGTGTGGATCATTGCAGCTATGTGACGTCTTTCTCTCAGCTTACAAACCTAAGAGAAAGCCCCTAAGAAGGGTACGTGGTTCCTGCCTGAGACAGAGCTAGGAACATAGAGATGACCTCCTCCATTCAAAGAGTTGAGAAGAACTCCAGATGATTATCCAGTGGGAAAGGTGATCTGTTGAGTTAGGACGTGTCTGTGGGTGAGCACAAGGTGAACGTGTGCAATCCCAAAGTGTTGGGTGCATCATCATGAGAACAAAAATGAAGATGATGTATTAGCCTCCTTTGATCAACAGAGTTGACGAGAAGACTCCAGATGATTCTCCTGTGTGAGGCAGTGGGAAAAAAGATCTATAGAGTGGACATGCCTGTGGACGAGCACAGGTGAACGTGTGAAGATCTGGTTCTTCTGTGTAATGCAGTGAATCAGAGCTATGAAATCCCTATGGATGTGCCCCTAGTGGATGAGCACTAGTGGGTGTATCAGATCCTTTGCTATATATTGTTCAAGAGTCGGACCTACCTGTAACCCTAATTGTTATGTAAAGGGTACAGGTCGGCCCTACCTTATTGTGTCTAATAACAAATGTAAAAGATAATTAATCTTGATAATATTAATTATAATAATAATAATAATTATATTACGTCTTAGAGAGGTCGGCCCTGTTGAGCCAATAGACACTTCAGTTGATAGGACAAGTATAATATAAGTAAAGGGAAATTTCCCATTGTAGAAACACATCTTTCTTGTGAGTTTGGAAATTTCAGCAAGTACACCTCTTCGACAAAAGGTGTGCACCTCTCTTGGGCGCTAGAGTTCTAGGGTTTGAGCACCCTCTTGTGTGTTAGGTCTTTCTTAGTGGTAAAGGTCTTTCTCTTGAAGATTATAGCAAAGGATTTGGTTGGGTTTTCTTCCCTTGTTGAGAAGGGTTTCCCAGGATACATTTTGTGTTCTTATGCATGGTGCTTCTTCTTGTGATCTTGGTTGCAGCAGCATTTATGGTTATGGTTAAATGATAAAATAAAATGAACTTCATGCTTAACCTAATACTTATGAAAAATCAACAAGATGCTCTTCCAGATCTCTCAGATGTGAGTGGTAGAATGGCCCAGATGACTCAGTTTATATCATGATATTGTTTTATGCAGATTGATATCATATGATATGATTGTCGTGGAGATTGTATGTCTCTCAACAGTAGTTGTATGCTACTGTGGTGGGATGTGTTCCACTGGTTGTCACTATGTGTCACTGATTAAGTAGTCATGTGCTACTTGGTGTGGTTGTGAACCACTAGATAGTAGTTGTGTACTATTATGGATAGACACAGTTGTGTTCTATTGAATAGCATTATTTTGATTACCACGAAGACTATCAGTAGTGTTGGAAATGATTATTAGCTAGTTGGATAGTCAGTGTGTTGGTGGACAAACATTCACTGGGCATAAATGGTCCTAGACATTTATTCTTCTAGGACATATGTCCAGATTAGAAGAATAGTCCTTGTATCCCATGGTGTGGCTTCCAGCATTTGTTGGAACAATTATTCTTCTAGGACATATATCCAAATTAGAAGAATGGTTCTTATATCACTCTGTGGAGTAAGTGACGTATTCAGCATCATACCTGATTACTCAGATGGAGTATGGCTTCGAGAGATGATGCAGTTGATGTTATCGGATGATACTAACAATGATGATGGTGCTCGTGATTTGATCATGAGATAGCCTGTGTGGCTATGATGATGCTACCGGTTGAATGATATGTTTGTGCTCAAGATCATTACCTTTAATACCTCCCTAGCTAGGAGGGAGTGTTAATATTTTGGTAGTTGCGGAAGGTATTAACCTCCACATGTAACCTGGACAAGTCTAGAATATTTCGGGAAGCAAGAGAAACCCTAAAAGCCTTGGACATAACCCTAGAAGACAAGTCGGCTAAAGAGAACAATTAATATTGAGTTTCTAGCCTCCAGAAAGAGAAGTCGGCCTAGACAGTGAAGAAAGAGCGGTATAAATACAGGATGCTAAAGCTCATTTGGACACACACAACGCGCAACTGCAGAAATTTAATAAGTGCGCAAGTTTGGAGAGTAGTTGGCAACTGCAGTTGTAACTACTGCAACTTGTATTTTTGGTTTTAGGCTTGGACTTTCTCTTGGTTATGGTTTGGACTTTCTCTTGGTTATGGTTTGTATTTTTGTGCATCCTTGTAATCTGTGCTACCTCTTTTTCTTTTTCGCCAAGATGAAAAATCAATTCTGATTTTTCTCCTTCAACTCACGTGACTTGTGAAATGAATTCTCAATGTGTCTTTTTCCTTTACCCTCTCTATCTTCTACTTGAGCCATTTACCTAATCTCGACGGTAAAGATTAGATCATGAGATCAACGGCTCACTTTTAATTAAATCATTAAGTGACTTTAACTTAAACACTTTATAATTAAAAGTCACTTTAATAAAAGATATTCACATTATTAATAAATTAATAAAGTGAATTCTAAGAAAGGTATAGGATATATTTAACGACGATTTCCACAAGTAGACACCCTTACGAAAATACTTGTCGGAGCTACAAACACTAACAATATAGTCATTCATTAGTTATCTACTTTCTTAAAGGAGTCCCTCTACAAGTTGTTATCCACAACTAAATACAAGAGAGTTTGGATCTGCATGGTCGTACAGTAGCAGGAATGAAAGGTCTTACTAAATGTTTGTTTCTTTTCTAGTGTGCAAGGCACGGAATAAATTAACTTCCCTGTTTGCATAGAGTTTTGAGGTCTTTCTCTGCAATATGGCATATTTTTGGACCATCTGATTGTCCCTCTTGGCAAGTATACTTGTCATGATCCTAACAAGTTTTTAACTCATCGTCGTTCTATAAAGGTTAACCAATCTACTGACCATAAAGAGCAGATTTATTTAAAGGTTAGGGAACATTGGTTCCCCCAAAGTGTTAACTACATCAATCTCCCTAATTGTGTTTTCATTCTCAAAGCACAAAACACAAATGTGGTTTGAGGACCATCATCATGTGCCACTTTCAAAAGAAAACAGGTGGACAAAAGTGCTCCACAATAAACCCGCAGTATGCACCACTGAGAATCATAATCCTAATGCATGGCTTTGTATCCAATACAGTTTTGTCGCATTTCCTGCTTCACAAGCTAGGGCTTGCTTCTCCCAAGCATGGCCCTACCCCTGCCAGCCAGCTCTCTAGGTGGGGCTCACTTGTGAATCCTAGCCCTCTCTCTACAGATAGGCAGCACGTTCAAGTTTTTTGACATGTCGTGGCCAACAAAAATTCTTCAGTGATAGGGATGCCCCCCTGATTTTGTTGTTTCTAACAGCATTCTAAAGATATATGATCCTCGATAGGGCATCCCTCTGCCCTCGTCTCCACAACCTTTAGGCTCTCTGTCAGCCACTCCAGCACAGAGTTAAATCCCTCTTCTCATCTTCTGAATGTCAAATTTAGAGTTGCTATTAAGTTCTTTTCAATTTACTAGACAATAATAGCATAAGTAGGATCACTGAAAGAAACACAAACACAAGGTACACAACATTTATCCTGGGAAACCCTCATGGGGGAGAAAACCCACCAAAAACTTCCTTAACATAGATTACCAATACAATGCCAAGATAATAAACCAAACACTAGAGAATATCCAACACTAAGCAATGTGCCTCTCTCTCTCTCTTCTTCTTCCGACAACAACTGCAACTTCCTTCAAACTTGTGCACTAGATGAGTGACTTGAGTGAGTGTGAGAATGAGGAGCTATCCTTCTTATTTATACTAGCTAAGAAGTGGTAGAGTTATGTCTCTTCACCAAGGAGGGCCGACTTCTTCACTTAGTGGCTAAAACCACTTTAATTATCCCTAGGGGCCGACTTCTTAATTAGCCTCATACAATTAGGGTTTGACCAATCCACAAAAGGGGATTTGATCATTTACAAAACCTGACATGATCAATCCACAAAAGGGGATTGATCTATTTAATAATAACTCAATAATAAATAGAATATTCTTCGCAGTTACAATATTTCAACACTCCCCCTTAACAAGAAGGGTATTCTACAATACAACATCATCAGGAGAGAGAGAGAGGGCAACAATATCAACAGCATCTGGAACACTGATTAGCATATCTATAAATCATCGGAAGTTTTTCTCGTCATCAATAACATCATCATTCACAGCATGGCTCTGGAATAGCATCATCATCATCGTTCGCAGCATGGAGTTGGAATCTGAAACATCAGCATTAGTTAGTATAACAACAACATCAACATCAATAGGCTGATACAACATCATCCACATCTTCATCATGAACCTGAAGTAGCAACATCATCATCATCTTTAGCATGAAGCTGAAGTAGCATCATCATCATCATCTCCAGCATGAAGCTGAAGCATCAGCATCAATAGCATGAAGCTAGAATAATAATATCACCAACACGAGGCTGGTACAACATCATCAGCACGAGGCTGAGATAACAACATCATCAACATCATCAACACGAGGTTGAGATAACAACATCATCAACACAAGACTGAGATAAAAACATCAAAATGAGGTTGAGATGACAACATCATCACAGCACGAGGCTGGAGCAACAACAACATCACAACACAAAGGTTGGAGCAACAACATCATCATGGGGCAACATAATGAGGCAACTGCAACACCGACAACAGAATAGTCGGAGGATTTATAACATCCAAGAAGCTACTATCGTCAATGATGTGGCCAGGATGCCACAAATTTATGCAGCCTTGGATAATAACCAAGCCGACCACCAAGCTTCAGTAGTGGAAATAGAAGGTATGATTTCAAACCATCTAGTGTCTGTTTTGATTGACCCTGGTTCAAATTTGAGTTATATAGCCCCTAAAGTTGTTGATAAGTGTAAACTACAGCCACAAAAACATACCAAGCCATGGTTGGTACAGTTAGCCACTGGCACCAAAAGGAGGATAGCAGAAGTCATACCAGCTTGACAATTAATGTTGGGTGAATTCCCCGCCCAAGCAACCCTTAACATATTACCCCTGGGATCATATGATCTGTTGATTGGTATGGATTGGCTAGCTGCCCATAAAGCCAGATTGGACTGTTACCATAAGACCTTAGAATGTGTAAATAAGGAAGGGAAGAGGATAACCCTTCAAGGGATCCGAAAACCTGTCTCGATGAGACAAATATCAGCTCTGCAAATGAGAAAGTATTGCCGGAAGGGATGTAACCTATATGCAATACAGGTGTTGAAAACAATCGAAGATGACAAACCAAGCCCTGACGATCACCCTATCCTGAGAGAATACAGAGATGTGTTTCTGGAAGAGGTACCGGGTCTACCTCCGAGAAGGGACATAGACTTCTTGATAGAACTTGCACCGGGAGCGGTGCCGGTGTCTAGGACACCCTACCGGATGAGCACACCCGAGTTAGTTGAACTCAAGTTGCAATTAAAACAAATGATGGATAAGGGCTATATTCGGCCCAGCGTGTCTCCATGGGGAGCACCAGTCCTGTTCGTGAAAAAGAAGGACGGTACCCTTAGACTGTGTATAGATTATAGGCAACTCAATAAGGTAACCATAAAGAACAAGTACCCTTGCCCAGGATCGATGACCTATTCAATCAATTGGGGGGTGCGTCTATTTTCTCAAAGATTGATTTGAGGTCGGGATACCATCAAGTCCGAATCAAGGGTGAAGACATCTATAAAACTGTCTTCCGGACGAGGTATGGTCACTCTGAGTTCGTGGTAGTGTCGTTTGGGTTGACCAATGCTCCTGCCACTTTTATGTGCTTGATGAACAATGCATTCAGCAAGTTCCTAGACAAATTTGTGCTTGTTTTTATTGACGATATATTAATTTACTCCAAGAACAGAAAAGAGCATGAAGAGCATCTTAGACTTGTGCTGCAAGTGCTAAGAGAACATCAGCTCTATGCCAAATTCAGCAAATGTGAATTCTTCCAGAAAGAAATACATTACTTAGGCCATGTTCTCTCCGAAGAAGGAGTAGCGGTAGACCCTGACAAAATCAGGTCTATCATGGAATGGCCTACCCCAACATATGTTTCAGACATCAGATCCTTTATGGGATTAGCAGGATACTATAGGAGATTTATAAAAGGATTCTCCAAGATTGGTTGTCCAATCACTACCCTGCAGAAGAAGGGGACAAAATTCCTGTGGACACAGAAATGTGAAGAAAAATTTCAAGCCCTGAAACATCTACTGACCCATGCACTTGTGTTGAAGATCATTGATCCAGAAGCTGACTTCCTCGTGTGCACAGATGCCTATAAGGAAGGGCTTGAAGGAGTCCTTATGCAGAAAGGAAGTGTGATCTGCTATGAATCCCGAAAATTGAACGAGCATGAAGTCAACTATGTGACCCATGATCTAGAACTGGCTGCCATAGTGCATGCGTTGAAAATGTGGAGGCATTACCTCCTGGGAAGAAAATTTGTACTTATGACAGATCACTGTGGATTGCGATACTTGTTTGATCAACCAAAGCTCAATGCTAGACAAGCTAGGTGGATGGCCCTC
>ML777014.1:444028-456973 GCA_009831015.1 Picea engelmannii | reverse complement strand
ATGAAAGAGATATTCAGACTGCATGGTATGCCGAAAGAGATCGTGTCTGACAGAGACACGAAATTTACTTCCAATTTTTGGAAATCACTGATGGCTGGTTTAGAGACCAAGTTGTTGTTTAGCACCGCCTATCACCCTCAAACCGACGGACAGACAGAAAGAATGAATCAAATACTAGGAGATATGTTAAGGATGCATGTAATGCATCAACCCAAGAAGTGGGAAGACTACCTGCCACTGGTAGAATTCGCCTACAACAACGGCTACCAAGCATCCTTGAAGATGAGTCCCTTCGAAGCCCTCTATGGTAGACCGTGTAACACTCCAGTCAGCTGGAGTAATCCGGTAAATAGGATTTCTTTTGGACCCGACATGTTGAAAGAAATGGAACAGCAAGTGACTCAGATAAAACAAAACCTAAAGGTCGCCCAGAACCGACAGAAAGTTATGCCGACCAAAAGAGAACTCCAAGAGAGTTCAAAATGGAAGACCATGTATATCTCAAAGTTAGACCTCGAAAGAGTTCTTTGAAAATGGGAGCTTGTGCCAAGTTGGCACCTCGTTATTGTAGACCCTTTGAGGTTCTAGATAGAGTGGGACCTGTAGCCTATAGGCTAGCACTTCCTCCCACAGTCAAAGCACATAATGTTTTCCATGTTTCATTATTGAAGAAATATGTACATGATGCTAACCATATAATTGATTGGTTTGTGATTCAGGTGGAACCGGAAGGAGAATTTCTACCAGAACCCCAATGCATACTGGACAAAAAGGAAACCCCGCTCCGAAACCGAACCATTGCACAAGTCAAGGTGCAGTGGAAACATTTTGGCTCAGATGAGCCTACATGGGAAATGGAGGATGCCATGAGACAAGCATATCCGATTTTGTTTATGTCTGTACATGCATGTCATGTTGATAGATAAGAACATCGAGGACGATGTTCCTTTAAGGGGGAAGGAATTGTAACACCCTGTTTCCCCCAATTTGTAAAAATAACTATATTGGCCAAGAACTATGGCAAACTCAAAAATGTAAATGTGTGATGTGAATGGACCTTGTGAAAAAGGTCGATGAATGTGAATAATATTATATATATATATATATATATATATATATATATATATATATATATATATATTTTGCAGGACTGCTGAGAGGGGATATGCTGAAAAAGAGACCACGATGGCTGAAGAAAGGTGGTGGAAGGCACCTGGAAAGGTGGCGTTAACTTCCACCTAAACCAATACCGTATTAGGACTTCACTGGCCCGGAGAACCAAGAGCAGCTCGTTGGCCCCGAATTAAATGACTCGCCAGGATTGGTAGGTAGATGGCTCCTCATGAGTAATGAGAGATGGGGGGGAGGTGAACCGCCCATTCGTAGAGCCGTCAGGCCTGACCAGTGCGAGGAAAATCGTGCCACACGCAACCTTGCAAGAGGAAAAAGGCGTGAGGGAGAAGCGAGAAGAGGGGGGGATGCGAGGGATGGAAGAGAACTCTGGAAAAATACAAAGTATGTGATTGCAGAGAAGGGGGAGAGTAACCCTCGTTCTTGGTCACTAGCAAACAGAGACGCAGTCTCGCAGCATCGTGGTCTCAGCTCGAGGGTGGCTAGTGGTAAATCCTATCGGAATCGCTGAGCCTACGGTTGGGTGGAAATGAGCACCCCTCTCAGCAATTGCATTCACATCTAGTGTTATTTCTGATAAGTGTTTTACATCTTGCATCTTGAAATTTATATGCTGACATGTATGCTCACAGTCTATGCAGTTTTATGAGTGGTTTGAGTATAAGACTGCCTGTGTAGTGTTTTGATTCAAAAATGGTGATTGCATGCTTATAATGGAAAGACTACGTATGGCTTATGTTTTATAAATCGCTATTTATATGCATACCGATCTAATTCAGACTTCAAGTTTGCGTCTAGGAAATCCATGTCCTTATTCATCCTCAGGTAATACCCTGGATAAATCTCCCTATAGAGACACCCTTCTTAGAAAGCTCACCAAGAATCTGGAAAAGGATATGAAAGCGCAAGCCTAAGTAATCCGGTACGAGGAAGAATGATCCTCTTGAAGTCCCGAAATAGCAACGTAGGGATAAGTATCGATCGACGAATGAGATCCTGTGGGAAGGACTGCGATCACTCACGACCGTTAGATTGGAGGAATACACGAGGGCGTTAATGCCTTAACCCTTTTTCTTCCTTCATCATCGTGAGTAGCAAAGAAATCGGGACCGTAGATCCCCAAGATCCGTGGGAGTATCTGGACCATTGGTTTTTCCACGTCCAGGGAGCAGCGGGAGAGTGTTTAGTGCGGGACAAGTCTGAGCCATCAGATCTTGGTCTAAATAGCCGACAGCCGTTGGATTTGTCGAGAGTTGCACAAGGTTTAAAACCTCACGCGAAGAGCAACAAAGAAAAAGCCTCGAAGGGGTTGTATCGGGATATCGGCGTTCAGAAGTTTAAGAGTCCAGAGGACGAGAGACCGGCCACTCGACATCAAAAATCGCGAAACTGCGAAAGAATCTGAGTCGTTCATCTGAGAGCGGACGCGTGTCGCGAGATCGCCCATATTGGGGATTCGGACATCGGGAGTCATAGAGGGAAGCCTTTCGACTTCGCGAGCGGCGAAGTCGCGAGAGGATCAGGACCGTCCATTCGAGGAGGACAAGTGGCAGAGATCAAGGGATCTCGCGAACTCGGAGGTTCGCAAGGTAAGAGCCCAAGGGTTGGGTGCTCCAAGTCGCGAGTGGCGAAGTCCCAAGGAGTGGAGGCAGTCGTTGGATCCAGAGAACGGGAGGACCGTTGGATCAGAACTCCGTGGAGATATCATATATCGGGAGTTCGAGGTTTCGGAGTTTGGAAGGGGTCAACTTCCGACCGTAGAAGTCGCGAACTGCCGAGAGTCAAGGCTCGTGAGAACACATGGCACATCCATCAGGTGGGGCCCGCGTGATTGACAGGTGGGCACGCGTTGCTCGGAAAGGAGTCAACACTCTGTTGACTTCTCGCGTCTTGGGGATTCGCGAGATAGGAGCACGAAGGCTCAACGCTCTAACTCGCGAGGTTGCAAGTTGGGAGAAGTGCGAAGAGGAAGTCAACCATTACTGACTTTCGCGTCTCTGGATTTCGGAGAAGAAGAGCACGAGAGCTCGACGCTTCAACCTGCGAGGTTGCGAGTAGCAAAAAGTGTCAAAGGGAAGTCATGCATCGCATTTCCCCGAATCGCGAAAAGTCGATAAGCGTTGGCTAGCTTAAGCGCGTAGACACGGGACAGGGTCATGTGGACAAGACCCCAAGGGGGAAACCTGCCACTCACTAGCCCTGTCGAGGTTCGGCATTTCGTCGTGTCGGGGTTTGCAGAGTCGAAAGACTCGACGCTCTGGTAGTGCTGAGTCGCGAAAGAACGCCATACGTGTTCGGCCTGTGGTCGTGACCCACGATCACATGGAGATGGGAAAGGAAGGAACTAGCCTATGCTAAGACCCCGTAGGTATTTCGGGGATTCTGAACCTCGAGAATTTGAAGAAAAATTTTGTTTTCTTTAAGTGGGTATGTGACACCCTACATCTCATACTTATATGAATCATGGTTGTTCTGGTTGTCTTCATGAATATTGGAACTATTTCTTCAATTACTGGAGTATGTGTCTCGTCGTAGTCTTCTTCCTCTTGTTGGGAGAATCCTCTGGACACACATCAGACTTTGTACATCTGCAACATGCTTGATCTGGCGGATCAATCTTGGAAATCAACACTGCCTTCCCTTCTAGTCTCACGAAAATATCCATATCCAGTCCTTCTGACTGGCTTCCTTCTCTGACACTGAACAAGGGAATCTTCCCAGGAGATTTTATGTCTCCTAGAGGCCTGTGAAGCTACGATCTGGTCTTCTCAACTTATGGCATTTGTCTCCCAGTCCTGGAAGATGTCTCTTCATCTGATCCTTTCTGAGATCAGGCTTACTCTTGATTTCTTCTGAGTCTACAAGGACTTCATCATCTCTCACAGGATATACTTGGTGTTGAATACCAAATCTAAATATGAAAGGTTGAGTTAGACTTCAAACGAATTCTGCTTCTTGTCATGGTGGCTTCATTATCCTTTGAACAAGCTACGATCTGGTCTTCTCAACTTATGGCATTTGTCTCCCAGTCTTGGAAGATGTCTCTTCATCTGATCCTTTCTGAGATCATGCTTACTCTTGATTTCTTCTGAGTCTACAAGGACTTCATCATCTCTTACAGGATATACTTGGTGTTGAATACCAAATCTAAATATGTAAAGTTGAGTCAGACTTCAAACAAATTCTACTTCTTGTCAAGGTGGCTTCATTATCCTTTGAACAAGTCTACAATGAGTTCTTGTTCTAATGTTTGGTCATCTTTGGAGGCTTCTGCTCCTAACAGTCCATCTCCATATGAGATACTTTGTATCTCAAAAGTAGTTTCTTCTTCATCTTCTGAATGTATACGATCACGTATATGACTTGGATAGTTTGCTCCATGTCTCATCTAGTATGTTGCCTCTTGCAACCGTCACTATAGTTTCCTTAAGGTTATCACTTGTGACCTGAAACAAGATCAACATGGGAGAAACAACAGACACGAGTATTACTCTTTATAATAATAAAACAACAGTGAGAACAGTCATAACAGTAGCTTC
Source organism: Picea engelmannii (assembly GCA_009831015.1). NCBI lineage: Eukaryota > Viridiplantae > Streptophyta > Pinopsida > Pinales > Pinaceae > Picea > Picea engelmannii. Next base: position 452,303 of record ML777014.1, on the reverse strand, counting down.
TTTAGAGCTATTTATTTGTGACCTTCCTGAAACAAAGATCAAAAGTAAGAAATACGATACGAAATGAGATCAACACTCTTCTAGTGTTGTGATCAAACATTCCTCCATGGTAACTTGCAACCAACACAAGAGGTTTCTCCTGGAACCTGAAGTTTTTCTCAAGAATGAGTGTGTTGCATTGGAAAAATTTAGTGTGTTGAAAGGATGCAAACGTAAATAATGATATTTCCTTTTGCCTTGTACCCTTGAATAGATGAAATGACTTGGACTGTTACTATGCATAGTTTTAAATATATAATGTGCAGGAAAACTAACAATTTGTTTAGCTGAGGAATGTTGAAATTGCATGAAGAAAAGGGTCTTGGATATGGCAGTGTTGTAAGCCCATAAGGAAGACCAATTCCCTGTTAAGTAAAATGGGAAGGAAAGTCCCATACTTGTGAATCCGGTTCCTGTTCGGAACAGATCTAAAAATAAATGTGGAATTTGGAAATTTGTGGGTGACAGATTTGCAAGAAAATTCTGAATTTGAAATTGATGATAATATCTCATAATTTTTGTATACCTGTGATACAGGTGAGACGAAAAAGATTTGTCTAGGAAGGACAACCGAAGGTTGTCAAGCTAGAAAGCATGAAAAAGGCTACTGTTGAGACAGGAGAACCTTGTGGCAAGCCATGATCGCCTAGAATATGTTATGTTGTGGCAACACAAGCCGGAAGGATGCCTCAGCAGAGCAAGTCTGAGGGACACCTCGACTGTAAGCCTCAATGAAGTCTTTAGAATTCTTCCTGTGCGAGAAAACCTTGGCAAGGCAAGATGGATCGCCAGAGGGACTGTATAGCAAAGAAGGGGATGCCTGAGCCTGGGCACAGAGGGTGAGTGACCGCAAGGAAGAGGAGACTTTGATAATTCTTATAAACTATTGATTGGGATCATGCAAACAATGGGTATGTCAATGGAAAACAATGAGATAAGATAACAAGACAGCCATATGGATGCAAATCCTTGAACTACACAGATAGGTATTGTGCTAGATTATGAAATTTTTCGTCTTGAATTTTGCACAACTATAAGATGTTTTTGCATGAAATTGTGATTAATATTCTTGTTGTCCAAAATTATTGAGAGAAGGGGACGAAGGCCAAGGGTCTGGAAAGGACCTGACCAAGAAAGAGGATCAAGATTTTTGAAGCAGTTGAATGACAAAGCCATGAAAAGTGTTACTGAGAAAGAACATCGAGGACGATGTTCCCTTTAAGGGGGAGGGGATTGTAATACCCCTGTTTCCCCTAGCTTGTAATTAATTAATCATTAATTATGATTACCATGCAATGGCATGTGAACAATGTAAATGTATTATTGTTTAGATTTCCAAATAATTAACTGTGGGGGTGAAGCCTTGAAGTATTGGCCATGATATCACTAGAGGAAAGAGTGAGGAAACTATAGAGATGGTTCATTATGTCAAAATGACCCAAATTCTCTTTGTTGAAATAATAAGCCTCATCCTAATCCCAAGGAAAAATCAGCTAATGAAAGAAGGACTGGTGGTTGAACAATCAACTACCCCCATGAATGGAAGCATGGAGAGTCTGGCTGAGGAGACAGAAAATTGTCAGCCCGAAGTACCACAAAGTGCAGTTTTCATACAGGCCCAGACTGACCTGAGTTCCTTCTAACAGAAGGAGCAGGACAGGTCCATAATCTCCTTAGGAAAAAAGGAGAGGGCGTGCAAGAGAAGAAGGATACCATTTTGAGAAAGAGGAAGAGCGCGTGAGGCTTTCCAACTGAGAAGGAGAACTAAAGGATTAAGTTGCTCTGGTTAAAGGGAAAGAAAGAGAAAAAAAATCTCTGGGAGTTTGCAGAAAACATGACCTGAGAAGGTCGCAAGCTTGATGCTGAGAGAGCATCTGATAAACCTCGCAGAGGTTGTGACAAAGAAAGAATCTTTGAGAAACTGCAAAATTTCCCTAGTGATATCATGGCTTGGCACGGGGGTGGCCAGAGCGCTAAGAATGAATGCCTCTGAACCTACGATTGGGTGGAAAGGAGAACACCCACATTCAGTTGGTCGATGATCGACTATAATAGATAAGTATTTCATTTACCCTATGCACTTGAACTGAAATGCATGATTTGAATGTTTGTAATCATTATTAATTGTGCCTCGCGTGAAATTAATGGTAATATTGCCTATTGTTCTTCTATAAACTGTTGCATTTCAATGGTTGTAAGGTGACAAGTTTGGCCTCTGGGCTAGTTGGAAAATCCTCAAGGTGTTTTCCCAAGGATCAACCTCACAGTTCTAGAGTCGGGGCAGACTCTACGAGACTGCTACAGTCCCGTTGATCCCTCGAAAATACCTTTTTTGGTTTTAGAACTTAAGTTCTGTGAATGGAAGGCGCTTCCTTCAAACCAGTTGTCCAAGAGACCACAGGCTCATGCCCACAACCTTAACCAAATCTTGGCTAAAAGTTAAGAGTGTAGCATCTGGAGCTTGACAAAGTTCCATAGGACCAAGTCCATGAAACCCTTTGCTACACTCAAAAAGGAGCTAAGTTAGTCAGGACTCTGGGAGTTCAGAGCGAATGAACATTGCAATGTCCAAGTGCGTTAAAGGCGACCTGTCGGACCGGTAACTTGACGGTTGACCGACAGTTGGCGTTCATTTACCCATTATCGTGGGATTTGTCCCCTTGCTAAACCCCAATCAACTTCTCAAGCGCGAAGTAACGCAAGCCGTAGATCTAAGGATATTGGGGATCTCCCCTAACAGTTGGATCTAAGCCGTGGTCAGTCCGGCATTGACCACTTCGGGAGAACAGAGGTGCTATAACACCAAAACCCTGAATGTCGGAGTCGTGAAGTAATGTGGGCCGTCGATCTAAGGATCCTTCAGGACCCCTCTCAACCGTTTGATCGAAGGGACGTGTGTATCACGTCGAGAGCACGTGGGGGTCCACGTGTCGAGCAACGGTGATGCCATGTGTGGTGGCCTTGTGACATAGTAAAGAGATGTCGATGACCTGAAGCATGTGCCACACATCTTGCCAGTGTGTTTTGGGTTGACAGGTGTCCCTCTAGGAGTGGCCTAGAGGACCTCTGAGCTAGAGTTGTGAGTAGTTGATCTGGGGAGTTCATTGAGAACCTCTCCCAACTGTCTGATCAACTAGTGGAAGGATAGCGTGTAGCACTCTAGCGAAGTCCTACTCCAAGAGAGAAAGGGCATTAAACAGTCAGAACCTCCGAACATCGAACTCGCGAAGTAACACAGACCGTCGATCTGAGGTTGCTTCGGGATCTCTCCCAGTCGTTTGATCTAGGCCGTGGTCAGTCCGACGTTGACCACTCCAGGAGTAAAAAGGAAATTACACAGCCAAACCCCCAAATGCTGAAGTCACAAAGCAACGGAGGTCGTTGATTTGGGGAGTTCATTGAGAACCTCTCCCAAACATTCGATCAACTAGTGGAAGGATAGTGTGTAGCACTCCGGCAAAGTCCTACTCCAGGAGAGAAAGGGCATTAAATAGTCAGAACCTTCGAACGTCGATAACACACACCGTCGATCCGAGGTTGCTTTGGGATCTCTCTTGACCGTTGGATCTGTTAAGGTTTAAGCTATTATTAGAGTTCTTTGCATTTCAATAGATAACAATAGCATAAGATAGGATCACTGAGAAATACACCATCACAAGAGACACATCATTTATCCTAGGAAACCCTCATGGGGGAGAAAACCCAGCAAAACTTCCTTATTATAGATAGCCAATACAATGCCAAGAGATAACTCAAACAAATACAAAAAGTCCTCTCCCAAGAATGCGCCTCTCTCTCTCTCTCTCTCTCTCTCTCTCTCTCTCTCTTCTCCAACTGTAGCTCCGAAACTTGCTCCTCAATGAACAAGTGAGTGTGTGTCTAAGTGAGGCACTAGCCCCCTTATTTATACAATTCTGGCGCGTGTGGAAGTGTCTCTTCATTGGCAGGGCCGACTTCACAATCTGGGTGGTTATAACCACCTTTAATATCGTATGGGGCCTCTTTAATATATTCTGGGGCTGACTTCTTATTCTACCTATTACAATTATATTTTGACCAATCCGCAAAAGGGGATTTGGTCCTTTACAATAGCCGACATGATCAATCCGCAATGGGGATTGATCCAATGAATAATATATCAATAATAATTAGAATACACTTTGCAGTTACATTATTTCAACACTCCCCCTTAACAAGAAGAGTATTCTTCAACAACATCAGGCGAGAGAGAGGACAGCATCATCAACAGCATCGAGTGGGTGAGAGCACAGCATCATCAATATCATCTTGGAACACTAATTGGCATATCTATAAATCATTGAAAGTTTTCTCATCGGCAGCATCATCATTCTCAAAGGAATGCAATCATCATCTGCATCAATATGGATTAGTATAAAACTAATACATCATCATCATAGCACGAGGCTATCTCATCATCACAATACTAGACTGGCTTTATGTCACAGCTATCAAGCTGGAAGCACAGTACTCGTCTTGCTTTATGTCACAGCAATCAAGCTGGAAGTAAGATACTCGTCTTGCTTTACGTCACAGCTATCAAGCTGGAAGCACAGTACTAGTCACACCTAATCTCATCGTCTTGCTTTACGTCACAACAATAAAGCTGGAAGCAAGATACTAGACTGGGTTTACGTCACAGCTATCAAGCTGGAAGCACAGTACTAGTCACATCTCATATCATCGTCTTGCTTTACATCACAGCAATAAAGTTGGAAGCAAGATACTAGACTGGCTTTACGTCACAGCGGTTAGGCTGGAAGCATAGTACTAGGTATATCTCATCACAACACTACTCCCCCTTTCGCGGTAGGTCCTTTCGGACTATACCAAGCTTATCTCAAAAGTGCTCAAACTTTACACGACATAGAGGCTTGGTCAACACATCGGCAACCTATTCATCCATGCTAACGTACTGGAGCTTTATAGCTCCTCTCTGCACCATGTCATGGATGTAATGATATCGGATCTCTATGTGCTTCGACCTGTCATGGAATAAAGGATTATGTCATCTTTATGCAGCTCAGGTTGTCACATAGGATCGTGGTTGCTTCCATCTCTAGGTCAAATAGACCGGTCAACAACTTACGAAGCCATATAGCTTCGGAGCTAGCAGAACACGTAGCAATGTATTCTGCTTCCACTGCACTAAGAGCAATGTTGGATTGTTTCCTACTCTACCATGAGATCATGGTTGATCCCAAACTGAAACAGCATCCTGAAGTGCTCTTCCTATCAGAAACACTTCCAGCCCAATCTAAATCAGTCTACCCACTCAATGTGAAATCATGATCTCCATCATAACTGAGACCGCAATCTAATGTACCCTTAAGGTACCTCATCACATGTTTTGCAGCCACTAGGTGAACATGTCTGGGTTCTACCAGAAACTGACTTAAGGTGTTCATGGCAAAACAAATATTTGGTCTGGTACATCAACGATCCAATGATCTATCTATATACCGTGGCATCAATCAATTCTGACGAAGTGTCGACCAGTAGCTTCAGCTTCGTTTCCATGGGTGTATTCATGGACTTGCACTCTAACATGTCGAATCTCTTCAAGATTTCGACTGCATACTTCCCTTGGTTAAGGAAGATCCTCTTTGGACTCTGCCATACCTCAAGAACTAAGAAATAATGCATTAGGCCAAGGTCATTCATATCAAATTCTGAGGCGAGCCTCTTCTTACATTCAGTGATGATCTTTTCTTCTCCAGTTAAGAATAAGTCATAAACATACAGCAATAATATCACTGGCTCATTGTTCATAATCTTGAAGTAAAGGTTAGAATCTGCTTTACTCTTGGTAAAGCCCAAGCTCGTCAGGAAACTGTCTATCCATCCATACCAAGCTCTAGGAGCTTGCTTCAATCCGTACAGAGCCTTCTTTAGCTTGCAGACATGAGACTTCCTGTCTTCAACTTCAAATCCTTGAGGTTGCTCTATATACACTTCTTCTTCGATGACACCATTTAGGAAAGTTGTCTTTACATCCATCTGGTGTAACTTCCACTTCATCTTAGCTGCAAGGGCTATGATGGTTCTGATCGAAGTGTATTTGGCTACATGAGAGAATGTCTCTTCATAGTCAATGCCTTCCTTTTGAGAAAAGCCACGAGCGACAAATCTTGCTTTATACTTCTTAATACTTTCATCAACAACATGTTTTATATTGAAGAGTCATTTGGAAGATACCACATCCTTGCTCTTCGGTCTGGGAACTATTTCCCATACATCGTTCTTTATTATGGATTGGTATTCTTCTATCATGGCATTTGCCCATTCTTTCTTCTGAATGGCTTCTTCAAAGCAAGTAGGCTCTTTCTCTAGGAGATCACACATCAAAGCCATATAACTAGAGAATGGCTTAGGTCTCTTCACCTGTCTCGTGGTTCCTTCGGAAACACCATACTTCTCTCCATCTTGAATAAGCTCTCTTGCCCAAGCAGGCTTTCTTTTATGAGAGATCGTCATCTAAGGAGGTTCTTGAAATTCTACTATGTCATGATCTTCTAGAATTTCCTCATCAAGGGAAGTTACGACTTCCCTCACTAGTTCTGCAGCTCTGGGAACCTCCCTCACTGATTCTGCAACTCTGGAGATTACGAGTTCCTCTTCATATACTTCTTCAAGATGGCATCTTCTCAATTTCTTAAGCGCTGCATCTTCATCAAAGGTCACATCCATGCTGATCTCAATGTGATGGGGACCTGGTATATAAATCCTGAAGGCCTTGGAGGCCTCGCAGTAGCCCACAAATATTCCCTTCTTTCTCGAGGGTTCCATCTTGTTTCTCCTCTTTCGGAATATGTATAAATATTGGGCAACCAAATATTTTGAGATGGCTTACCTCTGGTTTCTTTCTGGTGAACATCTCTTCCAGGATCTTGAACCTAAGTGCACTATGGGACAATCGGTTTTGCACATATACGGTTGTCATGGTTGCTTCTGCCCATAAGCACATTGGAAGATCTTGATCATGGATCATGGTCTTCACGGCTTCCATTATCGTTCTATTCTTCCTTTCAGCTACATCGTTTTGTTGAGGATTATAGGGAGTAGTGAGTTCCCTCTTGATCCCAACATCTTTGCAGAAGTTCACAAACTCTTTTGAGGTGTATTCTCCTCCATTATCTGACCTGAGTATCTTTGATCTTTCTTTCAAAAATATTGTCTATCAAGGCTTTGAATTCCTTGAATTTGTTGAACACTTCATCTTTAGATTTCAAAAAAATACACCCAGGTCTTACGAGAATAATCATCAATAAATGATACAATAGTATACATACCCACTAATGGAGGACGATGGCATTGGGCCACACACATCTAAATGAATGAGTTCTAGGACTCCTTTGCTTTGTTGTCTCTCTTCGGAAAAGGGTTTTTTATGTTCTTCCCTTGTGCACATCCATTGCACACGCCTTCATGGTAAACCTTGAGTTTTGGTAGACCTGTGACAGCTTTGCATACATATGGTAGCGCCTTATAGTTGATGTGAACTAATCTTCTATGCCAAAATTCACATGGATTCTCAATGGCATGGGCCATGGCAGCTTCTGAGTGACCCTTTAGCTTATACAATCCATTTTCTTCTTTTCCAATGATGATTGCTTCATTTATGGTTTCTCCTTTAGTACGTTGCCTTCTGCAACCTTCGCTATAGCTTCCTCGGGGTTATTCCTGTGACCTGGAACAAGGTCAACAAAACAACAAGCAAGAATAATATCCTTTTGATAATATAAAGTAATAGCATGAACAATCATCACATTAGCTCCTTTAGAGCTATCACTTGTAACTTGTCTAAAGCAAAGATTAAAGGTAAGGAATACAATATGAAATGAGGTCAACATTCTCATAGTGTTGTGATCAAACATTCCTCCAGGGAAACCTAGAACTAACACACAAGATTTCTCCTGGAACCTGGAGTCTTGTCCTTGAGTGTGCTGCTAATTTCCTTCCAAGTCTCTTTTACTCAAGATGACAAGTGTTTTCTTCAACCTGTCTTTTGTACTAGGTCAATATGCTCTCTTGATAGAAGGTTAGGTTAGAGAATAAACTCTATGATCTTTACTTTAATCCATCTAATAATTTGATCATAGCTTCAACATGCAACACCTAAGTTACCTGACACGAAGACATGGGACACGGAGGACACGGAAATACAAGTATCCGATACGGACACGACGACCCTCGAAATCAGGACACGGGGGACATG
>ML777014.1:409201-441338 GCA_009831015.1 Picea engelmannii | reverse complement strand
ACAGCAGCAACACTAGCAGTAGCATTGGCACTTGAAATAGATGGAGAGCTTCCAGCACCTGATGAAGATAAGCTTTGTCTTTGAGCATTGGCATTCCCCCCTCTCTTCTGACCTCTACCTGCCATGATTTCTTGCTCAATGCTAACTCAAGGACTCAAAACCAAATCTGAAATGTTTAATGAAGTAGGGCAGCTGCAGCCTACCAAGTTCCAACAAATAAAATGCCATTAGTTTGGCATGAGAACCCCTAAATTTGAAGTGAAATTTTTTGTCAAAAATAGGCCACCAGGTGCAAATAATGAGGTATTCAGAATTTCAGATTTGATCATTAGACATTCAGCAATGGCCAGAAATAAAACAAATGGACATTGGACAGATTACAAGTTACAACTTACAAGTTACAAGTTATTGGCAACCTCAAGAACCGTAAGCTAATTACTATCCCTGGTTTCTATAAGCATAGCATATCCAGCCATGGTGTTAGGATCCTATGTTTTAAACTTTTATATAATTTAATTCAATTGCTAATTTGCTACCCACAAGCCACTAGAGAAAGCCCACTTCAGACTTAACATAACTGCAGAATTTGGACTCAAATCTAGAGGCTCCAACAATTATTAATAGCTTAAAGGCGGGGTTTGCATAAATAGGAGGATGTCAGTTATATTACCAAAAAAAGCCATTAATACTTCAAACAGAAGTGCATTGTGTACACAGTCATAAAAGACATAGCCACTTGCAACATCAAGAATGGCAAGCTAATTACAGTCCCAGGTTTCTATATGCATAGCAAGTTTCGCATATTTACTTATCAGCATTTAGAGTGTAAAATATCTAGAGGGTATTTATTGTTTTGAAGTAGTTTGAATGTGCTAATCATGGACAGCAAAACATCAAATTAAACCCTTCAAACAGCAGCTTCAAAAGAGCATTAAATCAGTCCTAATAGGCAGCAAACAGTTGGTATTAGCAACTTACAAGTTACAACTCCAGCCTGCCAGGAGGTCCGCGGCAATATCCTTGAGGCTTGCACTTGCTCACTCATTGTCAGTTGGTCGTTGGGTGTAGGAGGGTTGTTGATTGGTTGCTTGCTGCCAAGAGGTTCCGCCATGAAGGCACACAAAGACCCAACAATGAAATGAAACCCAAAAAAACAAAAAACATCAATTTATTACCTCCCGCGGGCTCCCACACAAGGGATACGTGTCATAAAATTGCGACACGTCATAAAATTGTGGTACAATCAGATTTTGTGTCTGGTACGATCGGATTTCGTGTCCTCCACCTATGACATGTGTGAAATTCATGTCCGGTACGTACCGTAGCGTGTCATCTCAATGACACCGCGGATACGGACACCTCGCCTAATATGGATGTGTCAGGTGACTTAGTGCAACACTGATCAAAATAATGTCATAACAAATAGATGCATATCAGAATAATCAAACCTGAGTTGCATTATTCTTTTGAATGTGTTGGATCTTGAGATCCTTCTGGATCTATGGCAAGAGATTCCTTCTCCTGCGAATACTCTTTAAAGTTTAACCATTTAAACATATGTGAATACATACCTCTGATAGTGTTTGCAGGTAGTGGCACCATCTGGCAACAGCAGTAATCATTACCAACTCTTGAAAATTTCAAGGGTGACTGCAACTGGTACTATGGCTGATACTTCAACTGGTACTGCAACTGCAATTGATACTACAATTGATTCTGAGACTACAATTGCAACTGCAACTTAGGGTTTTATGAGAAAACCCTAATTTTTCAAACGTCAAATTTTGAAATTCTGATCCAGGGGACAGATGCGTTGAGCTAAGGCGAGTAAGTTGTTACAGTCAGATTTCTGAAAATTCAATTTTTACCCCCTCAAACTTGATCTGCGGATTTTTGGACTAGTGCTTCTGGTTTTCTGGTACTTCTGGTACTCTGGTTTTCTGGTACTTTGTGAAAACTAGGGTCTCACTTTCCGAGAGATCTAGCCATTGAAAAGTTGCGCTGAGGATGCCAAAGTGATCCTTGAGGAAGGGCACACTTTTCTAGATGGTTTTAGGGCTGAAATACTTCACCAACAAAAAGCCCTAATTTGCATGTACGACAACAGTGACGTTTTTCACTTTCTCTTGTGAAAGAGAAAGTTGCTCTTTAGCTTAACTCTGATACCATGTTAAGGTTTAAGCTATTATTAGAGTTCTTTGCATTTCAATAGATAACAATAGCATAAGATAGGATCACTGAGAAATACACAATCACAAGAGACACATCATTTATGCTGGGAAACCCTCATGGGGGAGAAAACCCAGCAAAACTTCCTTATTATAGATAGCCAATACAATGCCAAGAGATAACTCAAACAAATACAGAAAGTCCTCTCCCGAGAATGCGCCTCTCTCTCTCTCTCTCTCTCTCTTCTCCAACTGCAGCTTCGAAACTTGCTCCTCAATGAACAAGTGAGTGTGTGTCTAAGTAAGGCGCTAGCCCCCTTATTTATACAATTCTGGCACGTGTGGAAGTGTCTCTTCACTAGCAGGGCCGACTTCTCAATCTGGGTGGTTATAACCACCTTTAATATATTCTAGGGCCTCTTTAATATATTCTCGAATCGACTTCTTATTCTGCCTATTACAATTATATTTTGACAAATCCGCAAAAGGGGATTTCGTCCTTTACAATAGCCAACATGATCAATCCGCAATGGGGATTGATCCAATGAATAATATATCAATAATAATTAGAATACACTTTGCAGTTACATTATTTCAACAAGATCTAGGTCGTGGTCAGTTTGGCATTAACCACTCCAAGAGTAAAAACGAAATTACACAGCCAAACCCCCGAACACCGAAGTCGCGAAGCAATGGAGACCGTAGATCTGGGGATCTACGTGGACCTGTCTCGACCGTGGGATAAAATTTAATGGGAGGTTGTTGGCAAGAGTTCGGACTTCAGAGCTCCAGGCGATTTCGCAAGTAGGAGAGGTTAGAGGCTTTTGGAGGTTGTCCATCCGGAGTGACGTGGCACGCTGACATCGCCTAGGGTGACATGGACCCATGTTCGACATGCCTCATGTCACCTTGATTCGTGCTTTTTACAGACCTCATATGCCAATTAGAATGTGACACGTGTCTTCCATTAATAAGGCCACGCGTCATCTCCACAAGTCACCCCATGGTGCTTAGTTGCTTGACCTAATGGCTAATGGGACCTCGGGAGTTTGGGAGTTCGAAATCCGAGAAGCTTAGGGTGTTAGAACGTATGCTCCAAAAGGGTCGAAGGTCGGAGCCACGTGGCAGGATTCTAGGGTTTCAGAACTCCGGAGGATATGCGAGTAGAGAAAAGGGCATTCAATGCCAGAGCGTCGAAGCATCGGTCGTTGAATTCCCTTAAGCCTATGCGTCGAACGAGGGCAAATTTCAACCGTTGGATTTCACAATGGATTGATCTCCACCATAGATGCAAGTGTTAGGGAACCCCAGGACTTCAAGGCTTCAGGAATGTTTCAAACATGGACAAGAAGGACGAAGGGGCAAAGGCCAAGTGATCTAGAAGGTGCGGGGAACATTCCTTGTAACCACCCCTACAGTGGCCATGTCATCGCTAAAGGATGACAACCTTGGTCAAGTCTGTGCCAAGTGGGATGGTACGAATGAGGTGAACCCATGTGGGTGCCACATGACCTGTGACCGATGATGATTGAAGAGCTTCGAAAGGGCAAAACTTCCAATCCAGAGCTTGGATTTGAGCATGGTAATAGTCGTTGGAAAGCTCTTGATGAGCAGAAGATGACGTAGATCTCGGGAGGACGATGCGAGATGATTGAGAAAAGAGAAAATTTATATCCCATCCCTTAAAAAGGTACTTAGGAGTCGGGTGTGTTACATATATCATATGTATTTTAATGAGTATTGAATTTTATTATATATATATTTTAATTTTCAAATTTTGTAGTATGTCGAACTTAATGCCAAATTTTATTTCCAAAATTCTCACTGTCGAATTTTTATTGAACTTCAAGGTCGTCGAACTCGAACACGAACATGAACCAAGTGACTAAGGACAACCCATGTTTTTGAAAAAATAATTGCACGGGCATATATTGAGGAAAAGAGTCTTGTATGAGATATGTGCAGCAGTGTGAACAGGCAAGTAGACACTCAAATGCACAATAGTAGAAAAAATGTGCAAGTCTGAATTCATGCCCTAGACAGACAGTCAAACAAGGCTGAGGTGAATTCAATTTATTAAAAAATAAATTGCAGTCTAGAAATTTATTTTCTTCCAAAATTGCATGGTGCAGTGAGTGTAACATGGACCCTACTAGGAGAAATAACTATTTTTCTAACTCAACGATTAAAAATATTGGGTGGGCAGTGCACAGACAGTGCACATTATCTTGAGACAAATTAAATAGGAAGAAAAATTAATCTTGGACCATACTAATGAAAAAAAATCATATCAAAGATTGTGGGAGATAGTAAAGGGCACAAAAGTCAAACCTATTGTTGACCAAGATGAAATAGCAAAGTTCAAAAATAGAAATAGAGAAGCTTGGTTGTTGTTGACCATGACAGTAATGGAAATTAGGCTAAAGCACATAACAAATGTGACAGATGCAAAGGTTCACTAGATAAGTTAAGAGATATCTTTAAAAAATAAATAACTTTGGGTCATGGATTTGAAAAACATGTTATATAATACCAAGATGGAGGTAGGTAGCAGGGTTGAGTTGTTAATTCAAAAATAAGAGCTTTGAGTGATGAATTCACTAGTGCAGGTACAGATATACAAGACAAGAAATTGTAACACTAACCTTAAGAGTGTTGAGGAATGTCCTAAAAGACTTTTAAAACCAGTTTGAAAATGACAAGTAGAGTGGCACAAATGAAATTTGAAGTATTGATTAGATTGTTGTTACAGGAAGAGATAGATCTTTGAGGTGGAAACCATGTTGGAGAGAACATTCATGGCAAAAGGCACCACGTCGGAGAGAACATTCATGGCAAAAAAAAAAAACACAGAAAAAGCAGCTCGAAAAACGGAAGCCAAAAGGTCATAAGAGGTATTTTTTCTTCCTACTCAGATCCAAGAGCATGTTTTTATTATATTAAAGTAAGAAATTAATATAAAGATCACTGGAAATATCCGAGACGTACAAAGAAATTAGAAGACTAAATTTGTTGAAGAAAGTGGCAAGGTGGATTAGGAGATAGGGGAGGACAAATTTGTTGTTACGAAGACAAGTGAACAAAACATGCAAGATTTTAGTTCCTAGACTTGGGTGCTAAGAAGCATATGACCAAGTGAAGCGGTTGAGAACAGATTTGGAGGCAAAGTCCTGTGATAGGGACACTGACGATTGCAGATGCTTCCGCATATGAGATAAAAGGCAAGGAAAGTGTTGACATCAGAACAACAAATTGTCAGGATACAAGCAACAGGAATGTATGGTGTGTACCCGCTTACAAGAAGAATTTGCTTTCTATACATGAGATTAACAAACAGAATTTTGAAGATAACTTTGATGATAGAGAGTGTGGGATACAAGATAGCCAGAAAAAATGAATTTGCAGCAAAATCAATGAAGGAGAACACATTGTACATGTTGGATGCAATAACAATCAAGAATGAAAGCATCGGTGATGGTGGATAAGCAACCACAGTTAAACATTCTGTGGTCTGAAATTATGGACATTTAAATTTTCCTTACCTTCAAGTTTTGAGACTACCACATGTTTAATTGGACTGTAATGTGTGAGGATTGCTTTGTAAGAAAGTACCACGGAGCAAATCAAGACAAATAAAGCTTGGAAAGCAGTATGGTTGTTGGAACTAGTGCACAAGAATCTATGTGAACTGATGTTGACACAAGCTTTGGGTGGTGCCAAGTGTTATCACTTGAAATTGTCCTTTGAGAAATCAACCTCAAGGGGTTCCAAATGGACGGCTAAGGTACACTGTTTCTGTCACCAACAGTGTACCTCTCACTTCAGAATCAGTGTTATCTCATTCTAGGGGTAATACCTATGAGATCTGAAGTTATCCTTAAAAATCAACAACAAAAGTCTTTGGATCTACATATAAAGCTTGCTGGTCTGCATTGAATTAAAGCCGAAATCTGCAACTTTCTTTCAAACCAGCTAGTGAAAAATTGTGTGTAGACTTGCAGACCTGCAACTTGTGATCTTGAAAAGCAAATATATCATTGTAACCAGTGAACAAATTTTAGAATTTAAATCCGACATTTTGTGAGCACGCATTGGGTATGTGTTACAACAAAATCTAGTGCCCTGTATGATGTAAAAGTCCTAAGCATCAAAGGGCTAGTCTTGTGCAACTCAGGAAGGCTACCCATTAACACCTCAGTAGCTCTTTCTCTCTCTTCTGGTTGGCTCTTCTCCAACTCAAGCAGGACTTCGCTAAGGATAGGATTATCAAGGCTATGGAGCGGGGGCTCAAAGTGAAAAATGAAGAGTAAGCCTTGATAAAAACAAGGGGTGTGGAAAGGAAATGAAAGGGAATGAGGGGAACAAGGAAATGGGATGATGTAAGACAAGGGCTAATGGAGTCCTGAAACATTGAATGAATGAAAGAACTACTATGTTAAAATCAACTACTTTGAGGTAGGCTATATGGTTGAAAGTGTTAGTTTACCACATTCAACCTCTTGGATAAAAGAACTCATTTGATGCATTCATCACTTGGGTGTGTACTTAAGGTAAAAGGAACTAGTTTGATGCAGTTTACTCCAAAGTGTTTGCTGAAAATAAGCTAAAGAATCAAGTCTTGGAGGGCTATGGATGCCACTCATCAATACAAATGTGAAGGAGCTGTTTTATCACTGAAATGTACTTCCAAATATGCAACTTAGTTAGATAGAAAAATGAAAAACAAGTGCAGAAATAAAACAGAAAATAAACAAGAGGGAGAACCTCCTCACATTGCTTATTCCAAAATGAATATTGAGTTCATTATTGAGCCTTCACATAAGTATCATAAGAAGAAGATTCTATAACACATAAAACAACAATTGAAGAGCATAACGTAACCATACAACAAAGTAGATCAATACCTCAATCCTCCATTAGTCTTCAAAGGTTTGATACACAAGGGAAGCTCAACATCATCTCCACGCTCCTACAATTTCCTTCATTTCTTCACTTCTTCACTCTGTTTGACAACACAGGTATTCCAACAGAGGACAAACACCTTCAGTAACCACTCACACAACCAGATCAAAGATCAACACACCAATGTTTTGATGTGGTAAAACCTCTACAGGGAAACATCGACGGCCCCAGCCAACGCGGCCACTTGGAGCAATTTATTAATGCAAAAGAAAAAGATTATAGAGAGATTTTACAAGAGAGTTTCTCACAATTGATCATCGGCAAATGACCCCCCATGCTCTTTAAATAGAGATCATGGACCAATCGGATGTTAAGCCAAGGATAAATGGTCGTTAATATCAAGGAGAATATGAACCGTCGGATCACTCTATGTCAAGAACATATCGTGACCGTCGGATTTCCTAATTACAAATGCATACTAATGCATACTAAAGAAAAACACTTTTACCTAACGACACATTAGAATAGCTAGATCTTAACTAACTCCTAAGTATCTAAATATCCTAACATCCCCCCTTAAGAACAACTTGGGATAGGATTGAAGGATTTACAATAGTGACACAATAGGAGAAGGAAGGAGGCATTAGAGCCTATCCACCCTTGATGACAACTTCCTGAACTCCTAACATAGATCGAAATTTGGAAAAATTCGCTTCTGTAAGAGACTTTGTGAAAATGTCCGCAACTTGATCTTCTTTAGGGAAGAAGAGCACTTCAATAACTTGATCATGAATGAGCTTTCTCATGAAGTGCATGTGTAGCTCGATGTGTTTGTTGCGTTGATGTTGAACTGGGTCTTTGGCGAGCTTGATGGCACTCTGATTGTCGCACCAAAGGCTGGTCGGATGCTACTGCTGGAATCCAAACTCTAAAAGGATCTGTCGAAGCCACAAGGCTTCATGACTTGCATTTACCGTTGCTCGGAATTCTGCTTCTACTAAAGAAAGTGCAATAGCATGTTGTTTCTTATAGGCCCAAGTGACATGTCTTGAACCAAGGCTAAAAACATAACCTGCAGTAGACTTTCAATCATTAGGGTCATCGGCCCAATCTGAATCAGTGAAACCAACCAATAAAGGAGTCCCCCCTTAACTGTAATGTATCCCGAACTGAATTGTGCCACAAACACAACGAAACATCCTTTTAGCTACTTTCCAATGGCTTTCATGGGGTGTTTGTATATACCGAGCAACAAGACCAACAGCAAAGGAAAGATCAGGACGGGTATGAGTCAAGTATAAGAGGCAACCAACTAACTGACGGTACAAGGTTGCATCAACTTCGAGAGAAGTACAGGTGGCAGCAAGTTTGACTCCAGACTGGAAGAGAGAAGGGGTTGGTTTACAATCTTCCATGTGAAAACGACGAAGAAAGTCACAAGCATACTTAGACTGGGAATCAAAAATTCCTTCATTGGTTTGCAAAACTTGGAGGCCAAGGAAATAGTGCAAAAAACCTAAGTCTATCATTTCAAATTTCTTCTTAAGGTTGGTTTTCACATGGTTTAAAAGTTTTGAGTCACTACCAGTAAGGATAAGGTCATTAACATAAAGGACAAGGATTATGAGATGGCTTCCTACTTTCTTGATACAGACATTAGGATCAGAATGGCATCTAGAGAATCCGGTGTCAATAAGAAAGATGCCCATTTTGGCATACCAAGCTTGGGGAGCTTGCTTAAGACCATAAAGAGAATTCTTAAGGCGACAAACAAGGATAGAGTCATTATGGACATAGCCAGGAGGTTGTTCCATGTAGATTTCTTCTTGCAAATCTCCATGCAAGAAGGCGGATTTAACATCCATCTGATGGACCTCCCATTTATGTGAGCCAGTAAAGGCAAGAACAAGGAAGATGGAATTCATTTTGGCTACAGGGGCAAAGGTTTCATTATAGTAAATTCCTTCAACTTGGGAAAATCCTTTGGAAACTAACCAAGCCTTGTGTCTTTCAACACTTCCATCTGATGCATACTTATTTATGTAGAACCATTTACATCTGACAATTTTTCTTCCTTTTGGAAGAGGTATGATAAAATATAGACAAGAATAACAACATGGCGGAAAAGGCATACTAGCCAACACATTATTATTCACTCCAATGTTACATATTTATAGTACAATGGGTGATGCCACCTCATAGAGAGATTTGCTCTAGATCCTAAAAGCATGCATGATGACTAGGCTAGGCAATCTTAACTAACTCATTAGTCATCACTTGAGGATATATTACTAATATCCTAAATAAATAATACAAATATAGGTGACAATTTAGACTTAGTGATTGGTAAAGGTAAGCCATAGGCTAACAATCCCCCCCCTCAATCACAAGTCCGATTAATAATACCAGCAATAAAGCATAAACTGGTATCAATTCCAAGTCTTCATACTGAAACTCTGCAATATCTGAACATTCCCTGATTGCTTGACAATTTGATCATTTTGCCAAGTATTTTAGCTAGAAGAATCTGATGTCTTCTGCTAATAGGTGAACATGTAGTATCACCACTCTACTATCAATGTATCACTGAAAATGCTCTTTGAATCTGTGGTTTGGGATAACCACTGACCAATTGATACCATGTATCTGATGGTTTTTGGATAACCACTAACCAATCTTGACACTTTTAGGTGTCCATCAACATCCCAATAAAGTGTATGATTCAATTGCAAGTCATTGAACGATAATCCTATCAAAGCCTGCCATCTCTGGAAAATCTCACTATGTAATCATGTGAGCCAGGATGCATGCAAATTGTTTACTTAATGTAAACTCCAATCTGATGAGAGTGAACCAAGAGAAGTGAATTAGCTTCCAGTCTAACACATCCCTGAAAATGCCTGACAACTCAATCTAATGCCAAGTTGCAATGCAGAAGGATCCTCTTATCCTCTGCTAGGTCGAATGACCATCTATGTGAACCAAATGTTCACATCATTGCTCTCAAAATCAAAAATCTATATGATTCAACTTAAACTTATTGAACCATAATTATGCCAAAGTCTGTCATCTACAAACCGCAGTTGCCCATTTGGCAAATTTCATGCCCATCTGGCATATTTGATGTTTGTTGTTGTCAAAACTTTCTGTCTGACAACCAATTCCATTATCAATTCCCCCCTTTGTCAGCTGAAAGGAGAGACCACAAGTGGTTTCATGAACCATCGTCACTGGAATTTTGAACTCCCCCCCTTAAGGTGCATGAGAGTTACATCATTGTACTCCCCCCTTCTATGCTCAAGAGAGTACCATACTTGTTTCATTTGAGTACAACACAAAGTGGGCATGCAGAAAAAACCACATGTTATCTCATCCCGTGAGGGCCATGCTCGAAAGCTACGCCATAAGGGGACCACTTATGTGAGGTACAAAAATGTTATGTTCTACAAGATTGGTCTTTACTCAAGATTGAATTCTACAGTAAGACTTATATAATCGCTTGGTTGTTGATGACCATTGCCAAGGATCAATCCACTCATAGTGAATCTTCAATCTTCCAGAGTTCTTCAGCGTTGAACATATGTCTGAAGAATAGTTATGCCTACCACAATGATGGCAAGGATGGAGATCAAAACACTGATTTTCAATGTGACCAACTCGATTACAATGCTGGCACTGATCATTCTGATGTTGAACTTGAACAGGTGAAGTTGAAGTTTCTTGAAGGAATCCAGCACTTTGGAACTTGATTGGTCTGGAATAATCAAGAATATGAAAGGTAACTTCCTTGTCATATCCAAGTCCTGTTCTATTCTTGTTGTAGATGATTTCTTCCCAAGGTCTGATGATGGGCTTGTAAAGAGTATTATGAACCTGTTGCTTTGAAATCCGTGGAAGTGGATTTAATACATGTTGATGCATCATTGAAAGGTTTTCTTTCCTGAAGTCAAAAGAAAACTCTTGAAATGTAGGTTCATGAATATATTCAACTTCGTCTGAAACTGATTCTGAAGTTGTATCATTGTGTTGTTCCTTCACTGACTGTTGGTCAAAAGCATCATCATCATCATCATAGAGAGGGTTGTGTTGAACAAAAACTAGTTCAGAACACTTCACTGGTTGTTTATTTTTGAGATTAGTCAACTCATCATTCAATAGTTGAGATAGAGATTGAAGAAGTTTAACTTTAGCTTGCGTCACTTGCAAACAAGTTAGCACTGATTGAAGAGTTTCTTTGTTCAATGTCACTGTGTTGTCTTCAGTGGTGTTTATTAGAGTGTTCAGTAACTCTAAAAATTCGAGACTTCGAGCCATTTTCAAAACACTAAAAGAGGTCTCCTTGTGCAGGTAGATCCTTATTACAATTTTGACTCGACAGAAGAAGGTGTATCTGCAACTCGCTCACTTGAATCGCTTGCTTGAACTTCACGCTCGCTTGAAATTTTCTTTCTTTCTTCCAAGAAGTTGAGGATGTCGGTTACCACCGAAAAAGCATCCCAAAGACTTGATGGTTACAATGATTTGAGTTTCAAGTACTCAACCTTGTCAATTACAATGATGCCGAGAATGCACCCAATTACAAAGAAATTCAACTCAATTTAAATTGATTTCATTATTAAACTAATGCAAGTACAATTCAACTCGATTAAGTAATCTTACAACAAACATTGTTGCAAGTTACAATTGAATTTCAAATGCTCCATGATGTGTTGAGTTCGAATACTTTGATTTGTCCATTGCTGATGTGGATGACGACTTGAATGGTTGAGAATTATCTTCATAGATGTTTGATCATATGTGCGTGATTGCTTGTACTTCACTAGCATTAATTGTGTGCTTGAATTAACTTTGCTTGTACTCAATGTATGATACGTTAAATGATACATTAAAAACATGTTTATGTCAAAACTAGACATTAAACATCATAAACCAACCATGAAAAGATCACCAAAGCACACTAAACAAGGTGTACCTAAGATCCCCTTATTCAATTTCGGGCGGATCTAGGACACAGAGAAAAAGACTCCAATTTTATTATGAGTATCACTCTTACAATAACCGTGCTCAAATACATTTTGAAGCTATCCTGATCTTCATCAACATTATAAAATTTCAATGGCTCTTTGAGATGAAGATTCCTTCTTCTCATTCTACAAATTTCTCCATACAATAAGTGCTAACAACTTTTACAAGTGACATTATCTCTCCTAAAATCCCAAAGCCTTTAAAAATTGAGAGACCAAATCCTTGAATTCAAAATTATACCACATCAAATCTTCCTCTTTCAAAAATACTACAATGCAACTTTTAAAAGAGCTTCTATGTATGTGTCTTATATGCATGCCTTTATTTGTTTTATTTCCATAGGAATGAAAAAAAAAATGAGTTTTAATTCTTTAAGAAGCTGCCAATCATGAAAACTTCGCCAAGCGTGAAAACCTTTGGTGATTTCAGATATGAGGAGAGCGATCAGATTGCATTGAGAGGCACCAGATCACATGAAGATGCTCTGAGCATCCAAGGCGACGATATTCATCAATCCTCCCATGGAACACAAATTTAGAGAGAGATGTAATTGGCAGCCTTGTAGAAATATGGATCAGCGATCCATTGCACCAGATCGTGGTTCTGAGGAAGATGTGCAGATCAGATATCATAGCTTCCTGTAGACAACGATTTAAGTTTGTTGTTCCTCCACACGGTTCGATTATGACCAAATCAAACCAATTCGATCCCTCAAGCGTTGAGAAGCACATAGATTCCTGATCCGGCCAAATTTTAGATTCCCTGCAATTATTACACAACTGCGATCTCTAACTACAATCGCTCATCAGAATCAAACTCTAACATCGATTACCTTTAGTGGCACCCATAACCAGGATTAGATTAGATCAAATCCTTGAGAAATTTGAGGCATACTGTTGGCAAATGAAATCAATTTTTTGGAGATTGTATGCAGATCGTTGAGGAGTCTTTACTACTCACTATATTGTTGAGATTTTAAATAATTTCACTATGCAGTAGATCACAGACTATCTAGATCCCGTATTAATTCAAATCACAAACGCGTATACCCGATTGAGATGAGATATGCAGATCGCGCCAGATCTCGTTGAACAAATCGTTGTATGCAGATGAGGTAGATCGCTACAGGCAATGGATCACTATGAATAGATCGCGTCCAAGAGGCGTAGATCTTTGGCATATCCGCATGTAGCTATTGCAGTGAAGTCGTGTTCTTCAAAATTGTTCTCTTTCTTACTTTCGCTCCATGCTCCCGCTGCATCTCAAATCGAATTCTTCTTAGCCAAAGAAACGAATATAGATCTTTCAGATCACTGGATATTTGAGCAGTCGCTACAGTAGATCTACGTCTTCCTTGCTTTAGATCCGTGACTCAGACAAGTGGGCGATAAATGAAGGATCTTTGCTTCTTCTTCCAATCTGCAAGTGGCCTCTTCAACGCTGGTTTTAATTGTAATTCTTGTTCCTCTACCGAAAGAAAATGTCGCGCCTTTAATTATATGGATAGAGAGCTAGGCTCTTTCCAACATGCCGATTCCAGAAGACGTGAAGCCATAAACTGATAAGTAGTGGCTCTTGTATTCTCCACAGTGAAGCCAATTCAATTTCGGGCCATCATACGATGCAATTGATGAGAAGGACTAGTGCGCGAGTGTACGTTGTAAAAACTCTCTGCCTTCATGTTGATGTCTAGACGATGGACCAGACGTAGCAGAGCGATGACTCGGGAACATATTACCCACCGACCGGCAGGAGGACAAGAGACGGTTGGTTGGCCATATCGAGGCACATCATGACCCATAGTCAACTCCGGCGAGACTCATGTTGAATGCTTCAAATAGAACAATAGCGGATTGCTACTCTCCATTCAGGTTGTTGCTCTCCCAGAAATTTGGATTCTTCAACCAACAGTTTTGTGCACAGCGATTTCTTAGCAAGCAGTGTTTTCAATTTTGTGCTCTTCTCAGCGCGTCACTGGATGTCAAATGTAACAACATCAATGAAACGTTGTCGTGTCTGAAAACATAGCAGCGACAATCCTTTCTTTTTCGTGCAGCAGTGGAAATTTCAAAATGATGGTGGCTCCTTCTCCAACAACACGATATCTCAACAGATTTACTTGCACACAAGATAAATTAACAAATCCTTCTTCACAAATCCATCACAGTCTTACCATTTTCGACCGATAGCCACGACACATGGTGAAAGATTTGAAAATTACAGCAGGGAATACTAGACGCAATCCATGGATCTGGCGTGTAGCTGAGTTTGAAACTCATCAGCCACAATATTTCTTTGTTTCCTTGCTCAAGCAATTCCCAAGGAGCACTCTCAACAGGCCCTAAGAACTATAGAGCTCTAATACCAATTGATAAAATATAGACAAGAATAACAACATGGCGGAAAAGGCATACTAGCCAACACATTATTATTCACTCCAATGTTACATATTTATAGTACAATGGGTGATGCCACCTCATAGAGAGATTTGCTCTAGATCCTAAAATCATGCATGATGACTAGGCTAGGCAATCTTAACTAACTCATTAGTCATCACTTGAGGATATATTACTAATATCCTAAATGAATAATACAAATATAGGTGACAATTTAGACTTAGAGATTGGTAAAGGTAAGCCATAGGCTAACAAGGTACAATATCCCAAGTATCGTTTGCAATTAAAGAACAATACTCTTCATTCATTGTTGTATCCCAATCTGGATGACCTGAAGCTTCTGCAAATGTCTCTAGATCATGAGTCTTTGAAACTTGAGCCATGATCGTTGGAACTGTGAACGTGTCTGGCGTTGATCTAAAGGATCACTGACAAGATCACCAGCTACTTATCGTGTTGAACGGACCCATCTAGGAAGCGGTGGCGTTAGTACTGGTTCAGGTTCAAAGGACTCATCTAGAGGAAGGTGAGCAGGCGGAGGTGTATTTGCATCCTCCCTATCAACATCTGAAGAAGAAACCAGAATAGGAACAGAAGAAGGCACAAACGCCAAAGATGGCTCGCAGGCCAAAGAAGGCACAATCGTCGAATTAGGCTCGCAGGCCAAGAGATTTTCATCAAATTTAACATCTCCTCTAATAATAATTTCATTACAATGTGGTTGAAGAAGTCTATAACCTTTGACATCTTCAGAATAACCAACAAATATACACTTCTCACTTTTAGGATGCAATGCTTTCCTTTTCTCATCAGGAATGTGCATTGATGCTATACTGCCAAATACACGGAAGTAACTTACATCTGGTTTAATTTTAGTCCAAGCTTCTTCCGATGTTATATTTTTAAGAGCCTTTGTGGGAGTGTGATTTACTATGTAATTTGCACAATTGATGGATTTTGCCCAATACTTTAGACTTAATCCCTTAGATTGGATCATACAATTAGCCATTTCTTTTAATGTGTGGTTCTTTCTCTCAGCAACACCATTTTGTTGTGGTGTATATGGAACAGTGTGTTGCACTTGGATGCCCTGTGTAGTGCAGTAACTTGTAAAATTATTGTTCACATATTTGTCTCCATTATTTGTTCTTAACCTTTGAATCCGATGTCCAGATTTATTTTCTACAAGGGCCTTGTAAGCCAAAAACTTGTCAAAAACTTCGCTCTTAAGTTTTAAGAAGTAAACCCAAGTACGTCTAGAAAAGTCATCAATGAAGGTTAAGAAATACTTGCAGCCAAAAAAAGATGGAGAAGAAAGTGGACCACAAAAGTCACTGTGAACAAGCTGCAAAGGGCTTGAGGCATGCCAAGAGGCACGTTTGTCAAAATTGTCCCGGTGATGTTTGTCAACAACACAACCGACACAAACACCATCTCTGCATGAACCAAGAGGAAGACTAGTCACCATATGTTGATGCAATGAGCGATAGTTTAAATGACCAAACCACCCATGCCAAAGTTTGCTCAAGTCATCGCTATGAGCAACAAAAACTGATGGAAAAGATAATGACCCAAAGTTGTCAAACTTGTACAACCTGGTAATATCATCAGCAATTCCAGTTGCAAGAACATGCTTAGGATATTTTAGATCCTTGATTACAACTTGGTGAGGTGAAAACTCTACGGTTTTACCTTCACCGGAATGAGTGATTTGATATACTGATAGAAGGTTACAAGAAAGACTTGGAACACATAATACATCATTGACATGACCATTATCTACTTGCACTAT
The DNA here is from genome assembly GCA_009831015.1 of Picea engelmannii. Classification (NCBI taxonomy): domain Eukaryota; kingdom Viridiplantae; phylum Streptophyta; class Pinopsida; order Pinales; family Pinaceae; genus Picea; species Picea engelmannii. The sequence continues at coordinate 425,055 of ML777014.1, read as the reverse complement.
TCCAAATCCTACAACACTAAGAGATTTATCATCACAAACAAATATTTTCTTAGTGTTACATTCATATAGAGCAAAAAATATGTCTTTATCCTTAGCCATATGATAAGATGCTCTAGAATCAATAAGCCACTCATCAGAAGAAGTGGAAGTTGCATTGAAGGAGAAACCAGAAGCAAAAAGTGCATGTCCATGAGAAGAAGAAGTAGAATCAATATTGATGGTGTGCTTCTTCATCGTTGCTTCTAAGGCTGCCATCTTCTTGAAACATTTGGACTCATCATGACCATCTTTATCACAAAATTTGCAATGTTTGTCACTCTTCTTATTTTTAGATTTTGCTCCTTTGTCACCATTAGGAGCTGAAGTTGTCTGAGTGGGTTTGGGACCCTTATGTTGCTTGTTGTTGTGGCAAGGATGTTGCTTCTTGGGATTCTTGGGTTTGCCTTTCTGTTGAGAGACTAAGGCTTTGTTGGAGGTACCTGCAGTGTTAATCACTCCAAGTTGTACAAGGTTATCTTGCTCTCTAATCAAAGCATCCCAAAAGGGCTCGAGAGTGGGTTTTTGATAAGCTTTCCCTAGAGCCTCTCTCATGGCATAAAAGGTAGATACAAACACAAAATATGCACTACCTAGTTTAGAGAAAGAATAATATAGATGCAGCGCTCTTCCTCAAGCTTTATCTCACATTCTTCACGTAAAATTCTGAGTGTTTTAAACTTAGATAGATAGTCTTCAATGCAAGAAAAATCATTTGGACTTAAATTCAGTATTTGATTTTCTAACTGATGTGCTCGAATAATATTGTGTTTACCAAACACAGATTCAAGCTTTTCCCAAGCTTCATCAGGGTCATCAATTTTTTTAAGGTGGAACCTTAAATCAGGAGAGATGGACATTCCGATCAATCCACGTGCTTCGTCACTCCTATTAGCCCATTTGACTTTCTTATCAACATCAGTGGGTTCTTTTTCCTTTCCCAAGGTAATCTGGTACAAGCCTTTACTTCTTAATAAATTCTCCATATGGGATTTCCATTGGAACATATCGTGACCATCGGATTTCCTAACTACAAATGCATACTAATGCATGCTAAAGAAGCACACATTTACCTAACGACACATTAGACCAAGTAGATCTTAACTAACTCCTAAGTGTCTAAATATCCTAACACACTCTCTAACACCAAATTCTCCAATTGCCAATTACAAATAAAATATATTATCTTTCTAACTAACTCAATAACAAGTCAACAAATAGCAAAATATTGGAGTAGTTAGATCCATAATTGACAATATCAAGGTATGTGGACGTTAGCCTCTTCAAGAGAAATCACCCTCATCCAAAAATAGGCAATAATATGCAACAATAACCCCCAAGAGAGGATGCACCATCCAGAAATAGATATTATACCAAGTCAAATGCTAAATGGGTCCACATAGAATCCTCCCTCAACAAATGGATGCATGCAAAATATAATAAAATACTAAGTCTCTTTGACATATCTAAGGTTGAATCTTTTATCTTGGAATAAACCCTAATTTTCAAGTACACAATTGGGCTAATTTTTTATCCCCTTCCTCAAGTCCCTAGGGCTACATGCACATGTCATCTCCAACACCTAAATAGGGACTCCTCTAGCCATCTTCGTTCCAATTTTGCAGGTTTGATTGACTCGTCCTATGGATATTCATTAGCATAGCTCTTCTCATACCTTGAGTGTTTCAACCCTAAAACCTCAAGCGAGGTTCCATCACAGCTAGGGCAAGGGCAATATCATCCCCTTTGAGGGCACAAAGTCTATCAATTCTACATACTTCATTGATTTATCTTTACAACAATAGATCTAGTGTTTATTGGTTATATTGTATATATATATCTTTGTATCGGAGATTGAGGCAAGTCCTCTCTTGCAAGAATTTGCAGTTAAGTGTGCAAATCATACCAGGACGCGGATCACTCTTGGAGGATTGTCAAAACTCTCCACTTCAGCCCAAGGAGCTTCATCGTTTATAGCAATGAAATCTAGGTGAGTCCTCTTGCTCCTCTTACCATTTCCAGCATTAGAGTTTCTAACTCACTATAGAAATTGTCGATTAATTAACCCTAGTTAGTTGGCTTGTTTTCCTTTGTTAATTTGTTGGTAAAATCTAATCTAAAACTTAATTCAATTGCCCTAATCATGTACAGCCCTTGATTATCATTAACAAGATCTTAAGGTCTTAATTAATCCAGTGGCTTACCCTTTTATTCTTATCTTCTTTTGTATTACCCTAGGGTTTCTCGATTTGGTCCTAAAACTGAGTGGTGACTCCACTCTCTTCTCTTACCCCTTTAAGTAGTGTGTGTGTGTGTGCGCGCGCGCTTAAGTGGTCTTCCATCCCTCCCCTCACGCTGTGTCGTAGCATGAATCCATTCATTCACTACATGCAACATTTTGTTACAAACCAAAAAAACAAAAAATGTTGTTATTCTTTATAAATTAACAAAATCTAGAGAAAATTGGAAATCGAAAACTCCAAGAAAAAGATATCTATTACTTCAATAATATTCAGATTTGTTTTCAATAAGGGAAAATTCTAAAATATATACCTCATGAATGTCTAGGGTTTGTTAAAGAAGGATCGTGTAGAAGATCTTTAACGGCTCATACTAAAAGAAAATCAATTCTTATAGACAAGCAAGTGGAGTCAATTGGGTCTAGCCCGAGTGGTTGTGGGATGGAGTGTTATCCTCCCCACCCAAGTTCTATTCACGTAAGTGACATGTTGAGCTCATAATAAGTATATTGTTGTAATGGCTTCGAGCCCTGTTGTTGGTAGGGCCTAGTGCCCTGAAAAATCTAGGGTTTACCTTGGGTACCATCCTCGAAATGAGCGAAAGTACCCGGGGGGTTTTCCCATGCATCGTAACCTGGAAACAAAAAAGACAAGCAAGTGGAATAAGATCATTTCTTCTAGGTAGAAATTCAACAGGCTAATTGCTCGCATGTTATTTAAGCCGAGTTGTTTGCCCACTCCCCTATAACAGGGACTTCCATCAGATCCCTGAAGGGTGGATACCAATCGATCGGGCGAGAACATCATAGAGCCCTTGAACATTCCAATGCACCTTTCAGAAGTTGAAACTCCAAGAAAAAGATAATCTATCACTTCAATAATATTTAGATTTGTGTCCACTATGTAACCTAGTGAGTATGGGTAAAGTTGGATGCAGATACAGCAGGTGTAGGCACAGCAAGGGTGAACACTTTTAAAACTACAGTTGAAGCATTGTGGCATTTTCCTTTGTAAAGGAGGTTGTTTGGACACCACTCTCACAATTATGTTTCTGGCTGAAGGGTGGATAGAAGAACCCATGCAACTATACTGTAACCAAAAATGACTCTATCTGCAGTTCTTTCCATATAGGAAACATTCCCGATAAGAAAACCATAACGAAACGGCTGGGAGATGTCTGTGAAACATCTGCCACATATTTCCAGTACAAAACTATCTGGGAAACATGTGGAAAAATCTAAAAAATGCTCTCGAGAGTTTCCGCACATTTACTTGTACAGTACATAATTTATATTTATTTGCAATCTTCATTTTTTATTAAGCTTGGATAAGACCTAATCTTATAACCTCAGGGGAAAAACTAAGTAATAAACAAGTAATTAAACAGCAGTTTTATTGAGCAAGATAAGAATGAAGAACAGTCCTGACTGATACACGGGGGATAAAAGTTTATCAGGAAAGAAGAGGAGGTGGCCTTATATAGGCTCAAGCCTAAGCTAATATGTTTCCCAGTTGTGGGGGTCATGATGTACAAAAATGAAACTAATTCTCTTTGATAATATTTATCAACCTATTCTGCGGAAAAAGAATATTTATCATCCTATTATTTAACAAGAAATGACTCAATTATTGCTTCCATTGAAATGCATACATTTATTGGTGCTCCAAGAATATATATATATATTGGTGCTCCAATTTTTGGTGCTCCATACCACTTCACGGTACGACCCCATTCCCTTGTAGTTGAGCTACCTCAATGACAACTTATTCCACATATTTAAGAACAATAGTCTTCCGTGCAACTGAGCTGAAAAACCTAGTTCAATCTACTATAGCATACTCAGATCCCATTGATTACTTCTAGTTTTTGCCTCTTTGAAAGCAGTTATCAGGTGAACTTTTATCTAAATTTTTCTGGTCACTACAAATGGGGGAGACCTTGTTCTGAAGGATGATTGCAAAAAAGATAAAATGGGTACAAATTCACGATCAGAGATTATATACTTCAATCATCCTATAAGCCAACAAAAGCTGAAATTAAGACACCCTTAGTGGATCACAACTAAACCTTTTTCTCCTTTAATGCATACCTTGAGTCAATATCATTGCTTGCCAAACGCATATGACCTACACGAATCCTCTTTCTTTCTCGCATGGTCTCTCGTAAATCATCACACCAGCCACATGATTGTAGATGTTGACGTGCTTTCTGAATAAGCCTGAAAAATATTGCAAGATAACTATTACCTATAAAATCCATCACACTATACATATATGGCTCGTGTTCACTATAACTTCTACGAAAATGGTTCTTCCTGCAGTTTTCACCCAACACAACTAAAGCATTATATGTGCTATCAGCTACGCATTCCACTGCTCTTCATGTAAATAGATTCTCAACTCCCATCATGTGCATGATTATAATACATATATGAGATCAACAAACATTTTAAGTTACAAAATACACAACAGTTTTTGAACGAAACCAGACAAACATTAAATATGTCAGGCAATTTCCAAATTTTCCAACTTGGTATAGACATTGTATTCTAATTACTATAATACTCATTTTGTCCAATTAGAGCATAAATCCCAGCTAGAGTTGTGGTTGCAATAATCATAAATTTACCCGTTGTATTTGGTTTACTTGCTTTTATGATATGCTTATTACAATTTTGCTTTACTGTTTCCATCATGTTCACTATAACTTCTACGAAAATGATTCTTCCTGCAGTTTTCACCCAACACAACTAAGCCATTATATGTGCCATCAGCTACGCATTCCACTGCTCTTCACGTAAATGGATTCTCAACTCCCATCATGTGCATGATTATAATACAGTTTAACTCAAATCAACAGGAAAAAAACTACAGGGACAAGAATTTTTTTGAAAATTAAACAAATGTAAACCCAAACTAAAACACCACAGCCCTATTACTCTTATAGTACTCGATCTATCCTCTAACCAGAAGACCACAAATTGGTATTTACTAACATATTTATATGACAAGTTGACAACCTCACATTTTCCTGGATAATGGGTTACAAGAATTTAACTTTCTAAATGAGTGTCTTATGGACTACAAGAATTTAACCTTCTAAATGAGTGTCTTACGTTGCTTCAGGAATGAGGTTTTGTCTGATAAATATTTAGGAACTATAGAGTCATATCAAGAGGAGTTAGAATAAGTAGGATACATCAGCTAGCAGGTTGACATGGCTGATTCTTGGGTAGTCAGTTTGGACAAAAATATCTCCAAGCAATCATACCATTAGTCCACTCGTATATATGTGGACATATTCACTGTCATGGCTGTTTTGTTGTTACTCTATCTTGAAATTCTGGGTAGTGCTCTGGAGTCTGACCATCATGTGTACACATTGACACATCACTAGTACAATTGTAGGCTATAAGTGTCTTCTCGGTATGTGTGACAATAAGGAATTTTTATCTGTTTTCCATCTTAAGAACCATGATCTCTTGATGAAGAATTGAGGCAATGAATGCAATTGTGAAGATTGTAGACTGGACTCTGAAGCACAGTCACATGGTTCGTGTTCATCTTCGAATTCAGAGGCAATAAAATTTAGAAAAATCGCCAGTGGAAAAAAACTAGGATAAAATTTGCCATCAAGTTTACCAATGTATAGATTTCAAGATTTTCAAAGTTTCAAAACATATAGTCAAACAGACTAAAACAGTGGCATTCCAGATGCTTGAGAGCACTGCTAAGTGAATCGTGAACATGACACAGTCATATGGCCTGAGACTTGAGAGTACTGCCGAAGCCTGGGTGATCTGTGAATGAGGTCAAGCATCCGTTGAAGGCTGAGACTAGAGAGGTGGAGTACTGCTGATGTCAAGTGTCAGGCACAGGCAACAGAAGCTTCCCGATAATGAATGCAGTGTCAGGTGGACATTGGGAGTAAGATATACACAAAGGCGGCCAAACCTTAGGTTTTTTTCGTTTTGTTTTTAAATATTTAAAAACACGAAGTTTATAAAAAAATAACAAACTTTATATGAGCCTTAAGAGCGAATTTCAAACATCAAGCATGAAAAATAGAGAAACCATTACACTGCTCTAGAAATTGTTTACAGAGAACCTGGTTATACTGCTCTAGGGATTGTTTATAAATAGAGCAATTGTTCATGTGTGAGAGTGTGAAAAGCAGAAAGAGGAGATGTAGACCTCAAGTCAACACCTCATCGCCATATGGGACAGGGGTGAGTAGTAATCCCCAACTTGAATAATGTTAAGTGAAGAAAGATGAAGAACCTCACACCGAAATGCCCCCAACTTCTTCCTCCCAATAGATCTTCAGCTAAGTTTGGAGGGGTTCTCCCACACTTCCAACCATGCTTCTAGCAAATGAATCTTTCCTCTATTTATACCTTTCTCCATCCCAAATTAGGGCTTCATCCCTCTAGGGTTTAAAGAAGTGAAAATAATATTTCAATTCATGAAAATCTCCTCCAACCTAGGGTGCACCTCCCTAGAGCTTTCTTATGCACTTTAGAGCCTTCTTTAGGTTAGCACACTACTTGGAGAGACATCTAGCCCCACCGCACCTCCTCATGAGTGAAAATGGTGTTGCATATGGTCCTTTAGCTTATAGGTCCAAGTTTGACTTGGGACATGTTACCTCCATAGTTGCACCAAGCAGGACTGATGATGATCCGCAAAGATTGAACAAGATTGATTGTTCTTGGTAAAGTAAGTGTAAAATCTGCATTTCTTTATTGTGAATGAATGCTTATGGTGAATTTACTTGTTTCATGTCTAAGATTATGAAATTGCTTGCTTAAAACCCTAGGAAAAAGACATGTTACTATATTTTTCTCTATAGTCTTCCACTTGCTAAAATTTCTTGAAAGGCACCTATCTAGAAGTAGATACTAGAGCCCTACCATTGTAGCACTCTAGTAACCCTACTTCCTTGCCCATTGCATATTTTATTTCAATTTGTCTGAGGAAAAGAGAAATCGCTAGGGCCTAACTTTTGTTACTTTCAAGCAATTATCTCTAGGAGTTAGATTTTTTAGGCCTTGGGCTACCAACACCTCTCTCATCCTCTCCATCCCCTTTGACTAAATATTATCATTGCTATTTTCCTCCAAGAATTGATGCTGCCAGCATTGTCTCCATTACCCTAGAAAGGCACTAGTCTACCATTTACAAGTGTTGATTGATCAAACAATTTTCAAAACCTTTTCTCTTGAACACCTACTAACTTCTACTAACCTTAGATTAGCCTAAATCATTAACCTACTTGCTGTTGTTGCAAAAGATTGCTACAGCCATCTAACAGCAGCAAATTAACCCTGAAAGTGACATATTATGCTAGCTAAACATTGCTAAAATTGCTTGTGACTATCTATTATCAATTGGCCTAGTTTAAGCTATTATTTCAAGTCTTTTATCGAGCGTTTTGAAGCATAATTATTGTGGCTGTTGCAAATTTCTTATAGCTGTTATAAACTGTAATACTGCTGCAATTCTATATCAGCTAGCACATTTTTTAAGAGTCCAATGTCTTATGAAGCCCTAATATCATTTTGGTACTTGGAAAGTGCCCCTTTTTGCTTTGTTGTCTTGTTCTGGGCAGGTACACTAATATTTTCTTGCTTCATCTTTAATAAGACTTAAAGAACCCTTTTAACTTGATTGACCTGTGAGAGGAGAGGGACTTTCTCTCATCATTTGCCTTAGCCTTCTCAACCTTCTCAAACCCTCAAGTCACCGAGGACGTCTCCCCTGGGGTACCGCAACATACTTATAAATAGAAAGGGATTTTCTATTAAGGTGACAGTGATAGGTCATTCCCAGTTACGCCAATTCTGTATCCACTTGCCTTAGGCTTTGGGCAAGTACAAATTGTGTGACAACATGCATCACTCTTGCAAATCCAATGCTTTGTAAGTAGTTGTCTATTCTGGAGTGTCAAGCCAGAGATGCTTGTTTGAGGCCATACAGGGCCTTCTTTAGTCGGCATACATGACTTGTTCAGTCTTGGACTTCAAAGACCTATGGTTGTTCCAAATAGACCTCCTCTTCAATCTTCCCATTGAGGAATGCAGTTTTAACGTCCATTTGATGTATTTTCCACCCCATCTGAGTGGCAATAGAAATAATTGCACGAATGGAGGTGTAACGAGCTACTAGGGCAAAGGTCTCTTCATAATCCACTCCTTTTTCAGAGAAGCCCAGAGCAACAAATCTGGCCTTATATCTGTCAATGCATCCATCCGTTGCATGTTTTATCTTATATATCCATTTGGAGCTGACTATCGATTTGTCCTTTGGTCTAGGTACTATTTCCCACACATCATTCTTTATTATGGGGGCATATTCCTCCATCATAGAATCCCCCCATGCTTTCTTCTCAATAGCTTCTTCAAAGCAGGTTGGTTCGGAATCTATTATATTACTCATGAGGGTCACATGTCCTGAATACCTTTGAGGAGGTATGCTTGTCCTGACTGAGGTCTTTGGTGACTTTACCTACTCACTAGCTTCCTTCAACAACTGTTCGGCCCACTTTGGTTTCCTTTTCTTGGAGAGGGTTGGTTGTTCTTCCTCTCGTCGACCCTATGTGGGAATATCTTCCCCTTTTGGTGAGGGTTCCTCCTCTTGATTGGAGACTTCTGTTTTTGAACTATCTATGTCTTGACATGACTTGCGGAGGGCTCTTTCTTCTTCAAATTTTATGTCTCTTCATATTACAATCTTCCCAGTGAAAGGAATATATATCCTGTAAGCTTTGGAGGTTTCACTATATCCCACCAAGATTCCCTTCTCTGTTGTAGGATCTAACTTCATCCTTCTTTCAGTAGGGATATGGCAATAAGCAACACCGCCAAAGGTGCGAAGATGATCGATGTCTAGTCTCTTCCCAGTGAAAGCTTCTTCAGGTGTTACATTTCCAAGCACTTTATGAGGGCTTATGTTTTGAAAATACACAACAGTGTTACACGCTTCTTCCCAGAGAAACTTAGGAAGGTTCTGATCATGCAGCAATGCCTTTGCTGTACCAACAATGGCTATGTTCTTTCTCTTTGAAACCCCATTTTGCTGAGGGGTATAAGGGACTATCAGTTCTCTTTTGATCCCACTGTCAGCACAAAATTTCTTGAAGACATGCGAAATATATTCCCCCCCCCCATTATCAGATCTGAGGGATTTTATCCTTTTTCTTATTTGATTTTCAACAAAAACTTTGAATTCTTGAAATCTCTTGAACACCTCTTCTAAGGTTTTTCCTGTCAAGAAATAAATCCAAGTTTTTCTGGAGAAGTCATCTATGAAGGAGATGTAGTATCTAAACTTTCCTCCTATGGACAAGGAAGACATGGGCCCATACGTGTCAGTATGAATCAAATCCAAGATGCACTTGGACCTAGAGTAGCTCTTAGGGAAGGGTTCCCTTACATATTTTCCTAAAGCACATCCCTTACACACTTCATGATGTTTTGTGGTGAAGGAGGGCATTCCTGTTGTTGTCGCCTTATATACACCCGGGAGACGTGGAAGAAATCTTCAATCCACACGATGTGTCCTTGGGGGCAAGTGAGAGTTAAGGTCCTATCACCTAATCCTCAACTCCTCCGTCTAGGCCAACTCCTAGCGAAGCCAAGGGTGGTAGTCCCTAACAAATATACTATGGCTTGATCTAAGCTAAGTACAAAAAATATAGATCTAGGAGTTTATCACTTTTATTCAACAATCAACCATGAATTGAAATACACATAAACAAATCATTCATCCACGATATAACATCAAGCATATACTTGCATAAAAAGGATACTCAAGTACGTTTGTTATATGCAAGTAAATTTAAAAATACTTCCAAGCAGATAACCAATATATAAAAGGAAGCATGTGGCTTTGTTGAGTGTGAAAAATGAGACCAGTGCCTTAAAGTGAATCGTGGGCAATGTAGTTCGTGTGTTTTATTGATGTTGAATTAGTGAAATGGTTTGGGCCTCCTTAGAGGTTAGCTCTTTGTTTGGAAACTTGCGGAGAGCTTTACCGAAACCTAATGGTCTCACTAGTAAAACTCACTCAAAGTGTTGGATGTCCAAAACAAGTGGGAAGCCAGGTCCCGAGAGGGTCCGCCTTACTTCGCAGGTCACTACAAGGCGTTTTCTCGCGCATTAAGATAACTACTTTAGATATTGTCCTAATTAAACTATCAACCACTGACCAGCACAGCATGTATGAAACTTACTTCCAGCAGATCGAGACTAGCTCGCAACTGGAAGGGTCAGGAACCGCAATGTGAGCTGAGGGGAATTTGTTTATTTTAAACAAGAAAAATAAGGGAATTTGTTTATTTTAAACAAGAAAAATAAATAACTGAATTTGAAATGTGAGACTAATTACTAATCCACACTGACCAGGCCTCTTGCGAGGAGCTGAGGGGATGGTTTATTTGTCAAATTGAAATTGCGGAAAATAAAGCTAACCTAGCAATTAGTGTTCTACTTTGCAGAAAGGAAAACTAATATAAATTGACTGCAATGCTTTGTGATGGATTAAAGGATTACTTTAGCTTACTTTAGTTATGAACATCAAATATAAGCTAAAATTTGCAAAAAATGACAACACCACCGAAAAACACTATTCCCCCAGGGGGAATGAAAAGCGAGAGCTTGTAGTCCCACTGATTTTATTAAAGATCTTGCACGAGACTTTAAGGAAGTGACTTGTGACCATTCATTAGGGGGGTCAGAAATCTTTACAATGTATTACAAATGTTTATTGAGTAACAGGGTGCTCCCGGTGATTCCGGATGCTCCTAATCTGCCCAAAATGGACAGAAATTATTCATATTTGTTCGTCAACCTGCACAAAACAGCGAACAAACAACAACAAAAGATGTCCAAAAACACTTTGAAATTGTCTTGGGTTATTAGTAGGAAAGCCCCAAAATTTGACTAAGTAAAATTTACAAAAAATAGCGAGAAATGAACTAAGAAAGGCAAACTAAAGAGCTTGTCTCCTCAGGATCTTTTCTGTTGTTTCAAAACAGCAATATAAGAGCACTCTACTTGTCAAATATGAACTTTAAAGATCTTTTCAAAGCAAATAATTTTCAGCCTTTCAATATAGAAATTGAAACTAGCTAAAAATGCTTAAAAAAAAGCCTTGCCAAATCCACCCCTTTTGAGATATAAAGCTATAAACAATTAGTAGATCTAGAAAAGTAATCATCCAAAGTAAATAGTGAACTTTAATAACAGATTTCTTCTTTGCATGAAAGTAACCAAGTAACCGGAAAACTTTTTAGAGAGTTTGAGAGAGGAGAAAGAGAGGACTTGAAGTGATTGGATCCCTTGAGCAATGGAGTCACTTTGATGACTAGGCAAAGATGAGAAGGTTGTCCAACTCCTTGAAGAATGAAGGATGCAAGCAAGCTCCTTCACTTCTTCTAGATGAGATGATCCTGTCTAATTCACAAAACCCCTTGCAATGAACTTGTTAGATAAAGGTGTTACCTACACAAAAGACTCAAGATGGCACATTAGTTTTAGCATAAACATCACATGCATATCAAATCTTGAATGTAAATACCCAATAGAATTGAAATACAAGATATTAATAACTCTATCCAATTTGAATAACAAAATTCCTATAGGTCAGCCAATACTAGCAATGCATGAAACAAAATCACCTCCTATGAACCACATTCACCAATACAAGAGCCACACCCCCATAGATCTTGACCTCCAAAGTTTTTATTCCATTAGCATAAGAAAGATATTACAATAACAGAGTTACAACAAGCTATTCTTCCCAAGCTCCAAGCTAACCAATAATGGGAGAGAATGCTTGTATATATAGCAAGTGGGGAAGAATCTCAATGAAGGAGGGCGCACCATGTGGAGAGGGAGGGCGCACCAAGTGGGAGAGGAGGTAGTGCCAAGTGTGGGATGAGGGGCTGCCACCTCTCCCATATCCAATCCAAATGCCAACTCATAGATTTGACGGAACAAGGGTGCGCCACTTCTCAAAATAGTGGACTTCCATCTCAAGGATGCGCCACCTCTCCAAGAGGGGCGCACTTCTCAATATGCACATGTTTAAAACTTGATAACACATCACCAATCGATCCTCAATCAAATCGAGTTTGTTCCCTTTGACCATCACCTTGACTTTTGGGCTTTTATTTTACCTTCAACATGTCCCCACATGTTTCCTTTATTTTTGCCCTTGCTGATTTTTTATGATTTTATTTGACTTTTTTGGGTTTTTTGGAGTAAAATTAATTTTAAGTGATTAAAATCACTAATTTTACTCAAACAAGTGGGTATGTAGGTAATATGGGTGCTTTAGGTCCAAAAATGAGCATCCCCATGGCATACTTAGTCCCCTAGTACCACTTTTTTAATACATCTTTATTTTTTAATTAAAAATTGCCGAATTCTGGCAATTTTTTAATTAACTGAAAAAAATTAAAAAATCTTAAGGGGGGCTTAGTACATTTCCATAAAACTCTAGAAGAATGTTTAGCATGGTAATATACATTAGACACTAGGCTTAGATCCATGTTCAAGCCTAACCATGGGCGTATACTCCAGCTCTGGAGGGATTGAGTGAAAAAACTCATAAATTATAAATTACCTGAAAACGGCAAAATATAATCAGTAAGTAAAAAAAACACTCCAGAGTATAACTCACGCTTAGGACTTAAGGTGGCTAAGATCTTTTACAAGTTCATCATGCAACATCTCTTATTACAATTTTTTATGGAAATGTAAACGAAAAAGGGTGGTCTTTACGACCGGCTGAACTTCTGAATTCTAAATTTTGAACAACAATGTTCAAACTTTGGCGGCTCGCTGGAAGTCCATCCTAGTGCAACTTTCATGGATAACATTGGCTCCATATGGAGATGTGTGCTTGATCTTTTATTCTTTAAAGGAAAGCATACAAGAATCCAGAATCACATGACTTGCATTCACCGAAATTTTGGCAATAACATGTCCATATATAAAATCCAATATTAAACATGAGCTGTAGAAATAATATACATGTATATACAAAATTTTGAAAGAAATAAACTATGTACAAGAGATAAATGAATTTAAAGTACATAGGATAGGGTTTTAGAGAATATGATACAATAGATGTCCCATGGACATCAGATGACTTCGTTGAAGAAGAGCTTGAGAAGTTGACCATTTACTGGTAGTGGCAACTTCTCACCGTCCAATCTACTTATAGGACAAATGAATTATTTCTAGCTACAACCTGGATAATATAAGGCCCTGCCCATAAGTTATCAAACTTGTCGTGGCTTCCTGACTTCTCACTTCGCTTGTCCCATAGGAGGACCGAATCTCCTGCCTGAAAATCCCTTTGTCTTGAGGACTTATCGAAAGTCCTTTTTATCTTTTCCTGATTTTTTATACTTTGATCAAGGGCTTTTCTTCTGTTTTTATCCAACTCAATTATCTGATCAATCTTGTTTTGATGAAAATCTTCGTCTAAGCCATACTTTTGGACAAATTGATACACTGGAAGTTTGAGGTGAACTAGGAAAGTGACATCCAGGCCATAAACCAATTTGAAAGGACTCTTCCCTGTTGAACTCTTCTTCGTGATTTTGTCAGCCCAAAGTGCAAACTTGATCTTATTATCCCATGATCTTTTGTTATCCTCAACAGTTTTCTTAAGAATTGTCATCAAGTTCTTGTTGCTAGACTCAGCAAGGCCATTACCCTGAGGATAATAATTTGATGAGTGGGATAATATAATGTCGTATTTGAAACAGAAGGAGGATAGTTCTATGGAGCTAAAGGCTTTGGCATTATCAGTAGTTATTTTTGCTGGCACCCCAAATCTAGTGATAATTTTGTCTTCAAGAAAGTCCATGACCACTTTATCGGTTGCCAACTTGGTGGGTATAGCCTCTACCCACTTAGTGAAATAATCAATGGCCGTGATTATCCAAGTATAGTCATTACTTGAATTATCCTTGAACTAACCAATAAAATTAAGCCCCCACTGTTAAAAAGGGGCTTCCACCACTACTGGCTGTAATGGTAAGGCTGCTAGCTTCTGCCTTACAGTAACCAACTGACACTGCTGACAACCCCTAACCATTTTGTGCACATATGAAAATATAGTAGGGCAGTAGTAACCTGCTCTGAGGATTTTGTGGGCAGTGGTTTGGACTGCTAAATGCCCACCACAAAATCCCGAATGAAAATCAACCAATAGTCTTTTGGACTCAAGCTCATCAACACATCTAAGTATTACCCCATCTGGGTTACTCCACCCCAATCCATCCCGAATAATACAATACTTAGCTACCTTTAATCTCAATGCTCTTCTCTTATGACCAATCAAGTGACTAGGGCATGTGAGATTAGAAAGGAATAAAATGATATCAGCATACCATTCGTGTTGCTCTAACCTTTGAAGTTCTGGAGATAAAGTTGACCCAGCTTGGTTGTTTTCACAGACTAGGTTCAAAGCGTGTTCATTACCTTCAGTTAGCATTTGAGCTAATCCTTGACCTTTGATTAATTTGGTGGGTTTTATCTCTAGATCATACTCTTGTATTTTCGAAACCCACTTTCCTCTGACTCCCAAGCAGTGTTGTTGTCCAAGGATATCTTTTACCGCCGGGTGAGGTACATACCCCACAACTTTTGAATATCCTATGTAGACTCGAAAATGCTTAAGGGACTTGACCAGGGCATATGTTTGTTTTTCCATAGTTGTGTAATTAAGTTCTGAATTTTGCAATGCCTTACTCATGAAAGCAATGGGTTGCTCTTGACTATCATCATTCTTTTGGAGCAACACTCCTGCTATAGTATCCTCGGAAGCAAAGGAGAAGATTTGAAAATCTCTGGCATAGTTTGGACTAATTAGTACAGGAGATTTACCAATTGCATCCTTRATACTTTTGAAAGCTCTTCTTCCTTCTTCTATTCACTCAAACTTGACATCCTTCTTTAAGAGTCTTTGGATGGGTTTCAAATTTTCGGCCAAATTTGGGATGAACCTTCTTACAAAGTTAATTTGACCAAGGAAGGATTGCAAGGCTTTCTTGGTTTGGGGTAAAGGGACTTGTTGTATGGCTTGCACCCTTTCTGGGTCCATTTTCACCCCATCTTTTGTTATGATATGGCTCAACAATTTTCCTTCATCAACTCCTAAGATTGATTTGGCTGGATTTAAGGAGATGCCATACTTTCGACATCTTTCAAACACTTGTCTGAGATGACTTATATGATCATATCTTTCTTTTGAAAACACAGTTAAATCATCCTGGTATATCTCGATGATCTTGCCCATCAATTCGTGGAAAGCAAAATCCATGGCTATCTAAAAAGTGTCACCTGCATTTAATAGTCCAAAGGGCATTCTAAGGTACTCAAAGGTGCCCCATGGTGTGGTGAAAGTTGTCTTATTGTGATCCTCTTTCCTCACCAACACTTGATTGTATCCGGAGAAACCATCTAACATAGACATTATTTTTGACCCAGTAACTCTTTGCAATAGAGTTTCCATGTTGGGCAAGGGGTAATTATCTTTAATGCATGCAAGATTCAGATT
>ML777014.1:370999-391412 GCA_009831015.1 Picea engelmannii | reverse complement strand
AATCACCTAGGATGTGGTACCAAAAGTTTGACACATACATCCTTGGATTGGGATTTGTGAGAAGCAAGGTTGATCACTGTGTATATTCCAAGCAGGTTGGTAATCACTTCATTTATGTAGTGTTGTATGTTGATGACATGTTGGTAGGAAATAACGTGGATGTTATCAAGGAGGTGAAATCGTAGCTATCCTCCAAATTTGACATGAAGGATCTAGGTGCTGCTAACTTCATTCTGGAAATGGAGATTAAAAGAGATCGTGCAAATAGGAAACTCTAGTTGAATTAGAGAAAATATGTTGAAACGATATTGCAAAGGTTTAATTGCATGGAAGTAAACCAGTCAAGGTTCCTATTCCTATAGGTGTAAAGTTATCTGCAGATCAGTGTCCCAAGACATAGGAAGAAGAAGAGAACATGTCCCATGTTCCATATGCCAGTGCAATTGCCAGTTAGATGTATGCAATGGTCTGTACTAGACCGGACATTGCACATGCAGTGGGAGTTTTAAGTAGGTATATGTCAAAGCCAGGGAAGGAGCATTGGACAAAAGTAAAGAGGGTCTTCAGGTATTTGCGTGGCACTACCAATTAAGGATTGTGCTACCAAGGAAGACCAGGATTGGACAGAGTGTTGGACATACATGACTTTGTTGATGCAAACTGGGTCGGAGATCTGGATCGTAGAAGATCTACAAGTGGGTATGTGTTTAACCTATTTGGAGGAGCAATCAGTTGGATGAGCAAAAGATAGGCTGTAGTGGCACTCTCAACTACAGAAGTTGAATACATGGCAGCCACTCATGCAAGCAAGGAAGCAGTATGGTTACAGAGATTGTGTTCGAGTATTGGGTTGGGACAACAAGCAGTGAGATTAGATTGTGACAATCAAAGTGCAATATTCCTGGCAAAGAACCCATCTTATCATTCGAAGACAAAGCATATTGATGTTCAATATCACTTTGTCAGAGACATGGTTGAGGAAAAGGAGGTGTTGCTGGAAAAGGTTGACACTTTGAAGAATGTTGCAGATTTAGTGACAAAGTCTATGAGCACGAAAAAGTTCTCCTGGTGTAGAGTAACAATGGGCATTGTTGCCTTGGATTGTTGACTATATAACCCTATGGACCCCTAGATGCAAAGAAAACAAGTGGGAGAATGTTGGGTATATGTTATATTCTTTGCATGTGTGTGTGTGGGCGTGTCAGGTTTGACAACTGCATTTGACGATCCATCTAGCAGTGGTTTTTGTGTCGTGTGCTCCAAGTGCTTCGTAGGGGGGGGAGGTATGGCCCCCCTGGTTACGTGTAGCATTCAGCACCAGGTGGTAGATTGGAGTTGATGGGGTTCGGGGCAGCGCCCCGAAAAAAAAAATTGGGCGGTTTTTGCTATTTTTAGCGGTTTTCTAAATTAATCCCGGATTAAGGGTTAGAGTTTTGGTATCTACGGAATACCTAAAAACATTGTATATATTGTATGGTGAATGGTGAAATTCGATATAATGAAAATAAGAAAGATTTTCCCCAGTTGAGGGTTTTCAATATAAATCTGTGTGTATTATGGGTATGAACCATTGATTAATTTATGTTTTGCTTAAGAATCTATATGCATTGCATTACTTCACAGATTTAAAACTTACACGAGAGTGGTACTGAGAGGCATGTCTACAGGAGCACCACGAGAAGTATCGACAAAACGGATGGAGAGGATCTTCTGTCTGGTGATGTGGCCTATGCTGCAGAGTGTTTAATCACCACACGGAAGGATTCAAAGAGCAGAGAACAGTACCATCCACGGATCAGAGAGCTTATGAGCCAGTATGAGCCAATGTTTGGGCCGATACCACCAAGGAGACCACCAGATAGAGGATTTGAGCACACAATCGAGTTGGAGGCGGGGGGCTACACCAGTGATCACTATGCCTTATAGGCATCCCAAGAGGTTCAAGGACGAGATTGAGAAAGCAATCAAAGAGTTGCTTGCGATGGGGCACATCAGGCCCAGCACGAGTCTTTTTTCCTCTTCAGTCGTTCTGGTACTAAAGAAGGATGGCACATTGCGGATCTGCATTGGTTACAGAGCTCTCAACAAGAAAACGATAAAGAATAGGTACCCCATTACGCGCATAGATGAGTTGATGGACGAGTTGCATGGGGCAGTTTTCTTCACCAAGATCGATCTGCGATCCGAGTATCATCAGATCAGCATCAGGGAGCAGGATATAGATAAGACCGCATTCAGATGCCACTTCGGACATTTTGTGTTCTTGGTCATGCCATTTGGGTTGACCAATGCACCGGCCACTTTCCAATCTTGCATGAACCACATCTTCAGAGAATAGTTGAGGAAATACCTTTTGGTGTTCTTCGATGATATATTGATATACAGCAGGACGTGGGATGAACATTTGGGGCATATCATCAGTGAGCAAGGAATACAAGTTCATCAGGAGAAGATTAGGGCCATTCTGGATTGACCAACACCCAAGAACATCACAAAGTTGAAGGGGTTCTTTAGGTTATGAAGTTACTACAGGCGGTTCGTCAAGGGCTTTTCACAGTTGGGAGCACCGCTCACAGACTTGACCAAGAAGGGTGTTTTTCATTGGACAGAGGAGTCACAACAAACATTTGACAAAATCAAGCAGGTTATAAGCGCATGCCATGTTCTAGCCCTTCCAGACTTCTCGCAGCCGTTTGTTTTAGAGTGCGACGCATCAGGGGTGGGGATTGGAGCAGTTTTGATTCAAGGGGGCCACCCCATTATGTTTGAGAGCAAAAAGCTCAACGAGTCGGAGAGACTCTATCCTATTTACGAAAAGGAAATGCAAGCGATCATGCATGCCTTAACCAAATTCAGGCAGTATCTGGTAGGCAGCAGATTTGTAGTGAAGACAGATCATAACAGTCTCAAGTATTTCTAGATCAGAAAGACCTCTGTGAGAGACAGCAAAAGTGGGTCTCAAAGATCCAAGCCTTTGACATTGACATTGAGTATGTCAAGGGAAAAAGGAATATCGTAGCAGATGCCTTGTCCAGGAGGCCAGCAAGATGTTCGATGATGGACATTTGTACAGATTGGAAAGCTCATTTGTTGGTGGAGTACTCCAAAAACAAATTTGCTTGTGAGGTGATGGATTGACAGGTGGTTGATGATAGATATCGGGTTCTTGATGATGTCATTTTCTACAAGGACCAGATCTACTTGGTTCCAGAATCTACCCTGAAGGGGAAAATTCTGAAGGTGTGTCATGATTCGCCTACAACAAGGCATCAGGGGTACTTCAAAAAATATAGGCAGAGCAGGGAGAGATTCTCATGGAAGGGTCTCAAGAATGATGTGTTGAAACACATCCGGGACTGCACAACTTGTCAGCAGAACAAGTTTGAGCAGACACACCCCGCAGGGTTGTTACAGCCTCTACCCATTCCAGAGCAGAAATGGGAGAGCATTTCTATGGATTTCATTACAGGCCTTCCTCGAGTGCAGGGCAAGGATTGTATATCTGTGGTGGTCGATAGGCTGACCAAATTTGCACATTTCTTTGCCATACCCACGGACTACAAGGCCATACATGTAGCAGAGTTGTTTTTTAGGGAGGTATTCTGGTTGCATGGTTTACCCAGGCAGATAGTCAGTGATAGAGATGGGCGATTCATCGGCACGTTTTGGCAGGAGCTTTTCAGGTTGACAGGCACAGAGCTAGCTACGAGTACGAGCTACCACCCATAGACAGATGGACAGACAGAGATCGTCAACAAATGGGTGGAGGGGTATACGAGGAACTATGTGGGGAGGCACCAGCGCACATGGGTGAGATGGTTACACATGGGTGAGTATTGCTAAAACACAACTTACCATATGTCTATCAGGATCTCACCGTTCAAGGCATTGTATGGATACGATGCACCCTCCTTTGTGGAGACTATGTTTGGGGACAATAGAGTCCGAGGGTCCAAAGACTAGATGGAGGAGAGTCAGAGGATTCTGCAGGCAGTGAGGGAGAACTTGTAGACAGCTCAGAACCGCCAGAAGATATATGCAGACCGACACAGAGTCGGGCGCATTTTTGAGGTAGGGGATTTGGTTTTTTTGCGATTACAACCATACAGACAGTCCTCCTTGAAGAGGAGCGGAGCAGAGAAGCTGAAGCCGAAGTTTCATGGGCCATACAGAGTCATCAAGAGGATAGGCAAGGTGGCATACGAGCTAGAGCTACCGGAGGGTAGAAAGCTTCATAACGTCTTTCACATCTCTTGCCTTAAAAAGGTCGTGGGACAACAGATTAGTATTTCATAGGAGTTGCCACCCTTGGATGAGGAGGGCCAGTTGGAGCTAGTGTCGGAGGAGGTACTAGAGCAGAGAGAGCGCAGGTTGAGGAGCAGGGTCATGAGGGAGTGCTTGGTTAGATGGAGGGGTCTTCCAATGGAGGATGCCACATGGGAGGGAGGGCATATTTTGTCGCACCCAAGAATGATGTTGTTTGAGGACAAGCAATCTCGGAAAGGGAGGACTGTGATGTCCCGTTCCCAAGAGTAGGCCAACAGGGAGTGACTTAGTAGTCTATGTGTTCTCGTAGACTATAGTCAGGCACAAACAGGCAACAAAAGGGAGAAATAAGGGTGATTTGGTGGCTAAACGATGAATTAAGCCAAAAAGCATAAGAAAAGTCACTAAAGCCTAAGTCAACGAAGAATTAAAACGAAAAGGTGCTAAAGGGGGACTTAATTAATTAATTATTCACCTTACGAGGAAAAGCACCTAGCTTAAGTGAGGTCAATGGTGAATTAGATCGGGAAGAGTATAAAGGGAGGAATTCGACCTAATTCCTCATTATGCATTATTATGACTCGATGTTGAGAATTCCCAGAGGAGGAAGAGATTCGACTTCTACTGTTTTATGGATTTCTGGAGGAAACCACCACCATTGATAGGTTTCGGTGTTGAGAGACACACCCTAGCCCATCGAAGATACCATTTAGGTATTTCACCATGTTATTCAGGAGTATCCAGTTGCAGTGTTGTGTAGCTCGGCCAGTGAGAGCGCAAGGTCAGATAAACAGGTTTTGTAGCTCCACGAGATCGAAGCTCGGATTGCAGTTTCCATCCGACCCAATTGAGATCCAACCAGGGCGCATAGATTGAGACACTTCCCATCAGATTCGAACAGTGGAATCCTCCAGAGCGCATCATTCAGCCATCTAGGGCGCAGCTCTTTTGGAAGGACAGTTGGGGTTATAGACGGAGCATCAGAGCAGATATGGGGAAACCCTTCCGACCTAGTTCCACATTTGTTGGGGCAAACGTTTTGAGTCCTATATCAATTGATTTCGTTGGTGGAATCATTTAGACGCATCCAGAGAGCCCAGGAGGTGCGTAGACCCCCAGGGGACGAGATCCAAAGCATCAAAGGACAAATCTGCCATTTGACAGTCACCAGGATCAGTCTAGAGGCCAGGGCGCTTCTATTGGGAGAGTTTCCAGCTCATTCCGACGGGTATAGTCTTTCGGACGAGTTTTCCAGTTTGTAGCAGTTATTGTGCTTCTCCGGAACCGCCGATTTTGCCGATCTATCCGTGCATGCATCAAATCTACCTTCATCTTCTTATCACGGGTATTTTATGTTATTTACTTGTATTCCAATGATGATCCATGAGATCTAACTGTTCGAATCAGGGAAAAAAACAAAAAAGATACTTTCTTTAAAATTTTCCTGTTACTTAGATCAGCAAGAGCATAAAAGATCTAAATAAAACTCAGAACAAAAATGTATAGAAAAACAGTAGATCTGAAACATAAAGTATTTCTAAATACCTTATAGATCTAAACTATAGATTTATTTGTGAATGAGCAAAACAACTAGATCTAAACTGTAAATGTATTTCTGAGTTAGCAAAACAAATAGATCTGAACAGTACATTTGTTTCTCTGTTAGATCTGAACAGTGGATTATTTCTGAGTGTGTTAAGTCAATAGATCTGAACTATATAAAGCAATTTAACCATAGAAATATTTCTGAACAATTAGATCTGAACCATAAGACTATTTCTGAGTGTGCTAAGTCAATAGATCAAAACATAAACAATAGATATAAGTATAAGCAATGAAATAAAACTGAAATAGCAACTTACCTCTGTGTTATAAAGGAGAGCTTGACTCACTTGAGGAATGATATGCCACTGAAGTTATGCTCAGAAAAGTCTAGGGCTCATGGATCAACCTCAATGAGTTAGATCTCTATCATGAGAATGTAGGACTGATTGCCACCAAGGAGAAACCTCATACAAAGACCACTAAACCACACACAGAAAATTCTAGAAACAAAACCCTCATTCCAGCCACATACAGTAAGCAGTATGCATAAGAAAAAGATGAAACAGCAATAATTCCTCCAAAGTAGTGAAAGGCGTTCTAATGGTCTAGCCCTCTGGTAGCTAGTGTCTAGGAATTTTGTAAATGACCATGTTAGACATCTCCTAGAGTCTTGCGGAATTCCGTCGAGTCTAGATATTTTTTTTAATTTTTTAAAATTACCTAGTTAATGGTAATTTTAATTAATTTTTGATAAAAAAAATGTAAAAACTAGGTCCTTGGACTTTTGATAGGGGTATTTGTGCTCAAAAGAAATGGAATGAGACCCTCTACACCCTTGGACCAAGTTTCAACTCAATTGGACAAGTTTTGTTAGGTGTTTTTCCATGATGAGTCTAAGTTAGTCCAAAACAACAATTTAATTGCTAGTATTGACATAGTCAAAATGTCAATTTTTGTAAAATTAAACAAAATGGTTAAAGAAAAGATGGGAGATGATTCTTAAACCCCTAACTAAGCCATCATAACCTTTTTCTAACCCTCATAACCCCTTTTCACTTAGCCACCACTTCAACACATCATCCCCCCTAGGGAAGTTGTGCCCCCCTCCTTGAGTGAACAATAGAAAATGAAAAATTAAAAGAGATGGGACCCTCTCTCCCCTAGTGCGCCCTCCTAGAGCCTCCACCTCACCCTTTTGAGTTGGTATTGCTTATCAACTCATTCCCCACTACAATACCAAAACCCTAACCCTAGAAGTGCGCCCCTCCTTTAGAGATGTTCACTCTTGCTCTTTAGTTGACACTTGGAGGAGATCCAAGAGGGGTAGCTCTTGCTCCCCAAGTATAAATGAAACCCCTCCCCTCCTCATTTCTCACCAATTCTTTTGCTATTGTTACTATGCTCAAATTTCTTCCATCTCTCCCATCTTTCTCTCTTTCTCATTCTTGCTCACTTGTTTTGGAGAAAAGCTTGTTGCAAGTATTTGCAACAACCTTTTACTTGGATTAATAGAAAATCTTTGGAGACCATTGATGTGTGGAGAGTCTTCTTTGTGCATCTATTTTGGAAGGTGACTTGTTATTTTATTGTGTATGCATTTTATTTGCTTAGAGTAGAGATCCCAAGCAAAGTCTTTTGCTTGGGTAGGCTAGCAATAGTACTACTGTTGATCTAGATCGAGTATATTGTTTCTTTTGCAAAGTATTTTGTAGATCTAACATATATGCTCACCCCTCTCTCTATCTTGTAGTTTGCTCATATTTTTTGCAGGTCATTTCTAGTGTTGGGAGAGCTATTTTCAGATCTGAAAAATAGCATTTTCCAACCATTTTCACCTCTAAAACTTTTCTGTAATTTATTTCTGCAGTTTTCTTTCATATTTTGATCATACTAACACTTAGAATAGGTCATTATAATTGAATATACCTGCTGTAATTTTCTGTAGACAATTTCTGTGTAAAAAGCAGAAATTTTCTTAACATTTGTGTCACTTGTGCAGCATTTCCAGCAAGCTTTTGTTTGTTGGTTTTTTGCAGGTTGGTGACCAAAGAGGTGGTCAAGAGGCAATTCGGGGCCACAAGAAGCTAAAGATCAGCCTCCCAAGATTGGGTAACAAATACCCTCTTCTTTTCTTCTCTTCTCTACATTGTAAGCAAGCCTAAGGGAGTCCCAAGGGCTTGCACTTCTCTTCATTGTGATTAATTTCTGCATTTTATTTTTCAACTTGCCTACACCTTGGATAAGCTTGGCTAAGCCAACCATCCAAAAATGTAAAGCTAGGACTTAGTTTTCTTTTTCAGCAATTTACTTTACATTGTTTGCCCCACTTGTCATTAGGACAAGGTTGTGTGGCTAGGGGTTTCTTTCAAGTTTTAGCATTTCATTTTATTTACCCACTTGTGTACAAAACCAGAAGGCTTTGTCCTCCACCTTGTGCACTTGTTGTGGTTGTTTAGAGTAGTTCTCCTTTCAAGTAGTTTTTTTTCTTTTGTTTGCCTATACCTTGGAGTGAGCTTGACTAAGCCAACCCCCAAAATCGTAAGGCTAGGTTTATATATGGTTATTGTTTCTTTCTTGTGCTTAATGGTTTAAAATTATCTAGATCTAGAAGTAATCACATCATGTTAGCTTAGGCCCATGGAGGCATAACGAATTTACATTGCTTATATTGCTTATTTCATTTAATTTGTAAGTCCTATTGATTCAAGTACTTTGCTTTTAATTTATCTATCATTTACAAGTACTTCTTTAAGTCTTGCAATTTACTTTTCTAACTTTGTAATATATTGCAATTTACTTTCAAGCATTTTACTTTCTTGCAATTTCAAGTTCAAGTAGTTTACTTTTATTGTCATCTATCTTTCAAGTACTTTTATTTACATTGCAAGCTCTCTTTCTTTTACAAGCACTACATTGCAATCACTTCACTAATCTACCTTAACTTAACCAACTTAAGCTTAATTTACCTTTAGCTCCTAGGGCCTAAAATTTACCTAGTTTAATAGGTCACCATTTACTGTCTCAACTTTGCCAACAAAAAAGGAACTTAAGGAAAAAGCAGGGGGTGCTAGATCAAGGATGGTCTCAAGGCACTAGGTGTCCCCCTTGTGGAGTACTTTTGTTCCCGGGTTGACCTGTGGAGCTAGGGTGTGGCCTTGTTTGCCTCACTTATTGAGCACCCAACAATTCTTTTGGTACAAACGGGGAGAGTTCTTGGCTAGTCACTTAGTCTAGGATACACACTTCACATTAATAATTTAACTAATCCTAATTAATCCACACAACCTTGGGCAATCTACATTGGTATATCCTTATGGTTTATGCTTAAGTCACATTGCAAGCACTTTACTTTTACATCTACTTCACATGCAAGTTTCATTTTAAGCATCTTGTGGATTTTGACTAAGTGAACTAGAGTTGCGCACTTGCCCTTGGAGGCTTCATTTCAGCACTTTTATTTGAGTTTTGAGTTGTGTTCAACACCCTTGAAGTTGCGCATCCTTTGGAGGCAGCTTCATTGTCTAGGGTTTGTTGTTGTGTATGCCGGTGAAACATCCCCTTAGAGTTGCGCATCTTGTGGAGGCACTCTATGTTTGGGATTGTTGGTTTGATGTGTTGTGGTTCACTTTCCTTTTGAGCATCTTTCTTTACTTGCACATTCAAGTTCCTTTCAAGTTAGTTGCTTTGTTATCTTGCTTTGTATAATTTGTATCTATTGTACCTTTGTTATATCTTTTAGTTAGTCTTTAGATTAACTTTGTAGATAATTGTTTAATTCATTCTTTTGTATCTAATCTTAATTGTCAAATCTTGTATCTAGTAATTCTTTTGTAAATCTTGTTGTAATCTTTGTAGATTCTAAAACTCCCTTTAACTTAGTTGACCCCTTGCCCAATCTTAGGCACTAGTCTTAGTAGACTTAGGAAAAGGGTTGCCTTTGCATTGAAATCTTTCACTTTGCATTGTTGACTCTCATATAGGCTAGATTCCCCTAGACCTTTAACCAATTAAAATCAACTTCTAAAATTAACCTTTAATCTCACATAGTAACTAGGGTCTACCCCCCTTGGCTTCCCTAGGAGTAAGTCTAGACGGAAGAAGTTCAAGTCGAGGTGACAATGTGCTTGAACTTAGGCATTGTGCCTCCAAGGAAACACTAAGTGGATTGAACTTAGTCCACGTTTGCAAGTGTGTATAAGGACGGCAGTAGTGCCTACCTCCAAAGATATGGTGCGCACTTAGTTCAAGTGCACCCCTCCTCAAGAAAAAACTCAACAATAATGTGCGCCCTCTCTTGTCATGTGCCCTCCATCTCACATAGAGTGCACCTCTCCTCAACAAGTAAGGAACCTCCTCAAGGAACGCCTCTCCTCTACTTGATGTGCCTCTTCTCCCAAGAATGCGCCCCTCCACAAGCACTTGCGCTCCTCTCTAGATGTATGCGCCCTCACACAAGTAGTAGCCCATACTCCATGGTAGACACTCCATGGTGAACTAGACCCAAGCTATGGCTCCTCCCAAACCCTTGACCTCGTGCACCCTTTCCTCCTCAAGATATGCACCCAAGAGCTCTCCTCCTTCTCCTCTCCTCTTAAGTGAGGAATGAATCTCATCTTTGCCCTATTCCCTCCTTTAGCCTCTCTTTGGCCAAACCCTAAAAGATCAATGGCCTAGATCCAATCTAGCTATGTTTAATCAATGGGTGAGATTTAATCCAAAAATCTCACTTACGAAACCCACTTTCCTTAGTTTGCTTTATGTCCTTTAACTCACCCACAAAGTGAATTAAATATCACTTTAATGACTTAAGTTACATATTTCACTTTTGACTTAAAATCCCAAGTCAAAGTGAAATTAGAACATAAAGTAAAGTAATGAGGGTAATAGTCTCCCTCTTTGTGTCTAGAGACTCACAAACACAAGGGGACCACTTTCCAAGGTACCCAAATCTCAACATATTTCTCCATTGAAGGTACATTTCACATTTCCCAAGGAAAATTTGAATATTTGGAGGCATGACTCATTATCTTGTGGACATTGGAATGTTTTTCAAGGCATGATGGGGGTTTTGAGAACGTCCTAAATAGGAGGATTGACACATGGGATCCAAACCTCTTCTTCATAGTCAAATGCACAAGAACAGAGGAGAGCCCTGACCTTTGAGCATTGTGGGAGAAAAAGTAAAGGGTACCTCATGGTGAGAAGTGATCCCAAGACCTCTTCCACACCCCTAATCAAAGCACAAATTCCAAGAAAAGGAGGTGTGCTCCACATGATAAGGACTCTTAATGCATGATCACCTTATCAAGACCTAGGAAGAGGAAAATCTGAACATATTTTCAGGAATGCCCTAGACTAGGGGTATGTTGAGCTGTTCTATGCTATGATTAGTGGGAGAAAAAGTAACGGGTACCTAGTCTAGGAGAACACTCCACTTAAGAATCATTTGAGGTACATTGGAGCACATTTTATGGAGATGAAAAAGCAAATGACTCCTATCCTAAAGGAGCGGTCCACCTATAGTGAGGACTTTGAAGGCTTCAAGGCATATTTTCTGCAAATTTCAAGCTACCTTGAGAAGCAGCCTGCTTTGGAGGATGAAATCAGCATGTTTTATGGGAAAGTTTGGTGAAGACCTCTCCTAGGGATGAGCATTTTGCATTTAAGGAAGACATGTGCATACATGGACCCATTCACCCCTTCACGTAAGCCATATTTTAACTCTAAGAGAGGAACACCCTCCATGGGAAGATTCCAAGAACATTGTATAATATTTTATGAAGTGTTGACTCATTGCAATGGAGGAAAAGAGGGACCTAGGAGCTTCTCAATATTATTTTATTGGAGAGTGGTTGAGATTGATCTCTACAAAAGAAAGAGAGCGCTCATTTGCTAGGTAAAAGTTCAAAAGGATGAAAATCCCACAAAGGGCAAAGACTTTGTAATTGCAGGTAAAGGGAGGAAGGGCTGGTTGAATTGGAGCTTTTATCTTCTTCTCACATATCTTCTATGTGTGTAAGGCTGCCATGGATGTATTGCTGCCATATCTTTGTGTAAAGCATTTTTTGGCTTATCATAGATGTCTGTTCTTTGCTTAAAGAGAAGGCCGAAGTGTGGTCTTAAAACCCTCTTCACTCCATTTTGATATCATATTTGGATCATGATGTTTTAAGAGGTTACTCATTCAATAGAAGGCCGTCTCTTTTACTCTAATCTCATCTTTGACATCTTATGTGGCTGCAAGAAGTTTTTGGATATGTTGTTGTGTCCTTGAATATTTTGTGTTGCTGTTATAAACATATCAGATCTGTCCGTGACTGATAACGCTTGCTGTTTAGTGACTTATCAGGTCTTCTTCACCTACTTTCACGTTCTATTCATCACTTAGACTCCATAGCCCAAAGACAAGGCATTAGGTCTTGCTTGGCTTCTCATTTTATAACTAAAAGGGACTAAAAACATTTTATAACTAAAAAAGACTAAAAGCATTATCAATCTGCAGATCTGTTTTTTATATCAGCATTTAGAATATAGTTCTGTAGTCTTATTAGGGATTCCCCCCTTGTGCTAGAGCCTAGAAGAGAGCCAGCCTAAAGTGATGAGGAAGATCACCAAGGTGACAGTGGGTGATGTCCTCAAGTTTCCCTAGGGTTCGTACTTGATGATTGGACTTATCTTTCAAAGTTCAGATTTTGGAGGTAACAGGAAGCATTGAAGGAAATGAATGTTGTAATTGTAAATTGACTTTGGGCGGGTGTTGTTTGCATCCCAGATGAAGATGCTTTGATAACACTCAGAGAAAAGCTCTATAAATAATTAATTCATTCATGATGAGCTATCAGCTCTATCCTAGCAGTTGTTGAATTGTTCAACACAAAAAGGTTTGCATCTTTTCATGATCATCCTGAGGTATTATTTTGATATTTTGTTATACATAACACTCAATTCCATCATTGTACCTTGGATTTCCTCAACGTGTAATAATTCAAAATAAGCCTAGGTTTGACAGTAATCTAATTTTGCACTTGCACAACACTAAATAATTCCCCTCTAAATCATTATACAATAATTTAAAAGAAAACTTTCACTGCATAAAATTTCTTGCGTAGGGCCACTATAGAGCATTTAACGTTTCTCTCTGAAAAGATTAGCATATTAATGCATTCTGTGAATGTTGAAAGCATTTTGTATTCACTCCTTTATTTGTTAGAAATAATTATCTATAGGTTTCCTTACTCATCAACAACCTCACTTTATTGAACTGTCCAATTGCCCCCCCTTCAAATGCAGGACTTCCAAATTAAGAAAATTATAACCAAAACTAACTACAATGCAGGAATTTTGTATTTTTGGTGTTCTTCTGATTCATCAATTCAAAAAGTTCTAGGCATTGCTTTAACTAGTAATGTATTATGGAGTCGTCTACCTCTCTTACACATCTTACTTCACGGGAATAGGAAGAGGAAATGGAATTTACATTACACTCAGTCACCATTAACCATCGGAAAGAATGTACACATTTCACCCAAAGTTTCAATCATACTTGCTATCACATACAAAGATTCAAAATTCCATTGGTTTAAACTAGCAACAATTCTATGATGGAGTAAAAGGTTCCAAGTTAAAAATCTCAATAAAAATCAAAACATTGACAGAAAACTTGGTAAGTGCAAATGGAGTGTTGCAACATGATCGTAAATACATGCCCATGAATAGCGAAAATGTACTAAATGCAAGTGCAAGTACATGGACAATTATCGCAGGTGTCTTTACATGCCCCTAAATTGGTTATGTAGAAGTTTAAAAGGGAACCCTATATAGAAATGTACAATTGCATTTATTACATGACTACCAAATGTCAACACCTAATCCTGTGCATTAGTAGGACTGACCATCAGACAAGACTTATCAAACATGTCCTAATGATCCTACCATTATCACTCAGGCATTACAATATACATTTATCACTCAGACATTACAATATACATAATGCTAAAAAAACATATAGATACATTTAAAATAGCATGTTACTTTCACTAAATTACAAGACACCCTTCACAAACTGTTTGATATGGATTTGCAAAAATATAGTGCCAAAGATATTTGATCTCACGCATTGGTTTGCAAACTTTATCTCAGCAATATACAAGGAAACCAACTTATTGATCATAATTCATGATACTCTGCATGAAATGCCGAATACTCTCAAAAGCACTCCATTAGGTTTAACCAAAACTTAATGAATAAGTAATACAAGCAAAAAATGAACCTGTGAAAAGTGGAACGGCTACAAAAGACCAAAGTTTGACCCAGATTAAATCAATTATTAATACAACCAAAATATGGAGACAACAGATAGGAAAACTCAAAAAGATGATCCTATATATATAATTCAGATCATACCAAGAAATAACTTACTACAACTTCAACAAATAAAGTATGTAATCAAAAAGAGGAAAGAGAAAATAGAAATTCTTACCTGCAGAAAGAAAAAATTACTTTTTCTATAATGGGACATATAAACACATGTTTCAGCACCCGGGGGGCAGCTCAATTGGCAAGTGCCGTGATATGAAGTGTTATGTTCGATGAGGTTCCGAGTTCAAATCTCCCCGACTTGCCCATGCCTGCAGAAGGGGCATATGTATGGCACCTGGAGGTTATAGTGGTAGCAGTCGGAATCGACCCCGTGTCACATGAGTACGAAACCACCCAGTTGCCGATTCCGCCAGACACAAATGAAAATATATATAAACACATGTTTCCAAAGGGCTGAATCAGAAGGGAAGGCTATTAAAAGTTGTACCTCGGACAAGTGTTTCCCACATAGGCTTGGTGTCTAGCATGTGGGGAAATGTCGAAAAGTAGTCCTTAGAAGTTAGAACATTAACTTTATGAGATATAAAGTTAAAGTGACTTTTTTAGCATATTAAATGAAAAGCGTGACTTAAGTGACTTAAGTTGTGATAAAGTGACTTTAAATCACAACCGTAGATCTAGATGGCCTAGCATTTAATCCCAGCCATTAGATCTTAGGTTTAGGTCATTTTCATTAAGATGGACAAAACGGGGATTCTAGGGATTGAGACACCATTCATTCTTTAATGAGCATTGAAGAGAGCAAGAGAGAGAGCTGAGACAAGTAGTATTGCAGCAGGTTTGGCGCACTTCCCAAGGAGAAAGGAGGCATGCAAATCGAGGAGAATATTTCTAGCATTAATGAATCCGTACAGTACAGATTTATGAACCATACAGCAGTGCGAAACAGTGCGTACAGCAACATACGAGCACAGAAATCAAGAAGTAGTGTTGGCACAATTTTCAAGGTTCTTTGCTGCTGGAAATTCCATACAGTTCAGTAAGGTCACCTACAGGAAACTTTGTCACAGTTTTCAAGACAGTCCGTACAGCATTTATTTTTGTAGCTTCCATACATAGTACGGAAATCTGAGCACAGATTTCAAGGAGCAGATTTGGCAGAGTTTTGAGGAGTTTTGGTGGCACGGTTATCGAGATAAGTTGGTGTATTTATTGCTGGAATATTTTTCTGTAAAAGATCATTCTTCTCTAAGCTCAAGAAATAATAAAATCTCCCTCTCTACTGATTTTCCCTTCAGGGGGGCATTGCCCAATACTCTTGTGTTATTTTTCTGGGTTTGTTTCCTATTTCCGCATTCAGTATTTGCAGAAAAGATTCATTGTGTTTCAGTTATAAATTTCTCTTTAAAGCATTTACATTTCAGCAGCAAATAAATGTGGGTTGGGCATTAAACAAAGAAGAAAATTTATTGAGACTGAAACCGGGTTGGGTCTGAGAATTTTTACAAAGGCATAACCTATGATCTGAAATTATTGAAAACAGGGAAAAGATATCTTACATTTGTTTGAACTTATCAAGCTCGGAGAATTTGTCTTTGTCATTGGCTTCAGTATTCCTTCTGGATTCAACATTGTGTTCTAATGCACCGTTTTCACGGTTAATATGGTGAATCCCTGTGTACGAATTTTCATATTCTCCGCATCGTCGTCTCTTAGATAACATTTTTTCTTCTGAAGAGTTCTCATTTCCGTTAGACAAAGACCTTTGATTGTCTTTTTCCATGTTGCATTTACTATTGAGGCTATTAGAATCAGATTGACTAAAGCACGATGTACCATTTGCAGTCTTCACCATTCTGTCTGTGGGACGACAGTAATTGCTTCCAGACTTCCTCTCAACAACAGGAAGATCTCCAGCCAATAAATTGCCATCTTTACTGCCAGTAACACAACTTTCACCATCTGTTTTACCAGCATGGCAATCAGAATGGCCGTTGAATGAAGATGATTTAGAAAGCAAAGGGAATGATCTTCCATCGTCAGACTCACAAATGGATTCAGAATGTTGCCTTTGAACCAATATTTCATCTTTCTTAACATTACTGGAGCTACTGGAATACGAAGCATCTGCGTTGCTCCTCTCAGATATCCTTTTTCCAGAACTCTCATGTTTTTCCTGCCTCGTAGTAACAGGAAGCTTAGAGATGCCATTACCATTTGCAACAGCACCACCCCTCCCAACTTGAGAACCAGCACACTTCAGGTTAGCAAATTTTATCTGTGGTTTTGGATGCACTTTAGAAAAAACACTATTCACAGTCCCTCCAGAAGAAGATATGCCAACAGATGAATTTGATGATGCAGACGACCTTCCATTTGAGGAAATATTCATACCATTGCCATTTGCTTTTGCAGGTACCACCCCACTGGAAGGAGGAATATCTTTGCCCCCTTTTAGTCTTGGATTGCTCCGTAGAAAGAACAACATGTATACTTTCTCAGATAAGACTGTCTGTAAATTGACTGAAGAAACATGGGCATCATTACAGCAATACCAGTGAGAATTTGCATCCTGCAATAAATTAAATATTAGTTACTTTGAAAACTAGAAAACGTTGAAGATAGGAACAATGATTACTTAAAAATGATAAATTATTTTAGATATATCCAATTCATGATAATTGCAGATAGTAACAAGTATTTTAGCAAGTCTGACAGACATGAACATTCATTAATAAAAGAAATATGTATGTCAAGGCACCTTCATACCTTCACATATGCATAATAATGACCAGAGTCCTGTGAGTAGCCTGAATGGACAATGGTACCAAATATAGTATACTCTGGCCGCACATCCTGGAACAAAGGCATAATAATAACGAGTCAATATTTCAAATCAACAAATGACACTTACTCACAAAGAATACATTCATGATAACTGAGATACAAACTGGAACAATAAATCACACATTCCTTATATGGGAAAGGCTAGGTAAGGTAAGACTTTCAAATCTTGAGTTTTTTTGTTAAGTGGCCATCGTCACCCAAAGCTAACTAAAAATTCAACTGTCAAGCTCCAAAAACATAGAGGCATTAGAGTAAAACTAATATTTAGCTACATCGATGGCAGGCAGCAATGGTACGCTCAACAACTGTGAATTCATAAAAAAGCCAAGAGTAAACCACTGCTTTACCTGACCGATTTCCGAGTGTGAAAGCAACAATGGGAAATGTAATTGAACAAAAAATGACCTAATTCTTAAGTCCTCGAATAACTCTTTTCTTAAGCAAAAGTTTTTCCCTCTAAAATGCTTTGAGGGAAATTGTCATAGACAGAGATTTGATACCTGAGAAATGATATTATCACCAACCATAACCATTTCCATCTAAAAGACCTCTAAAACTGCTTGTAAGTTCTGAAAACCTAAAGAACTTTACTCTATGCTTACAGATTCATGCTGTCACTCTGCTACTGCAGCAGTGGACTTTGCCTTGGCTGGAGTTGAAGTAGAAAATAATCAGTAGTGGAGGTTGATTATATTCTTCTTATGATCTGCCATAGATGCATTATTTATTATTATCCATTTCCAATTCTTTGCCTGACTTCAACATATATTCAGCTTCACTTTTGGTGTTTTGTCATTTCTGATATTTTATTTAAATTCTTCTATCACACCCCTCTTGTCTCCAACTATTCTATATTGTATCTCACTTCACCTATTTTAGAAATTTTCTACTTTATTTCTGAAGTTTTTTCTTGGAATTAGCACAGAAGTCTCCAATCTTTTAAGACAATATCGATAATCAAAGATCAAATGTTTTTGAACAGTATCTATAATTTTTCTATTACTGGCCTCTTTCTTCCGCACTTTCCTGTGTTAATGTTTATGCCATTATTATAGTTCTTTGCATTTCAATAGATAATAGCAACATAAGAACAAGATCACTGAGAAATACACATTCACAAGAGACACGAAACCCTCTAGGGGAAGAAAACCCAGCAAAACTTCCTTAATATAAATAGCCAATAAAATGCCAAGAGATCTCTATGCTAAAACAGAAAGTCCTCTCCAAGATATGCGCCACTCTCTCTCTCCTTTGCCGGTAACAGATCAGAACTTGTCTCTCAAACTGAGCAAGTGAGTTGTGTTCAAATGAGGCGCTAGCCTCCTTTATTTATACAAGTTCTGGCACGTGTGAAGTGTCTCTTCACTGGCAAGGCCGACTTCTCAATCTATGTGGGTAAACCCAGCTTTATTATATTTCTAGGTCTCTTAATTAACTGTTGGGGCCGACTTCTTATTCTTCCTATTACAATTGTCTTTTGACCAATCCGCAAAAGGGGATTTGGTCCTATTACAATATCCGACATGATCAATCCACAATGAGGATTGATCCTATGAATAAAATATCAATAATAATGAGAATACTCTTTGCAGTTACATTATTTCAACACTCCCCTTAACAAGAAGGGTATTCTTCAGCAACATCATGCGAGAGAGAGAGGACAGCATCATCAACAGCATCAGATGGGAGGACAGCATCATCAATATCATCTTGGTTGGCATATCTATAAATCATCTGAAGTTTTTCTTCATCGGCAGCATCGTCATTCTCGAAAGAATGCCATCATCATCTACATCAATATGTATCAGTATAAAAAATGATACCTCATCACAGCACTAGGCTAGCCCATCACAGTACTAGACTGGCTCTATGTCACAACTGTTAAGCTGGTAGCTCAGTGCAAGTCACATCTTGCTTTACGTCTAACAACTAGGTCAAAGCAAGGTATACATCATCTTGCTTTATGTCTAACAACTGGGTCAGAAGCAAGGAACACATCATCTTGCTTTACGTCTAACAACTAGGTCAGAAGCAAGAAACACATCATCTTGCTTTACGTCTAACAATTAGGTCAGAAGCAAGGAATCATCTTGTTTTACGTCTAACAGCGAGGTCAGAAGCAAGGAATCATCTTGCTTTACGTCTAACAGCGCGGTCAGAAGCAAGGAACACACACATCATCTTGCTTTACGTCTAACAGCGAGGTCATAAGTAAGGAATCATCTTGCTTTACGTCTAACAGCGAGGTCAGAAGCAAGGAGCACACACATCATCTTGTTTTACGTCTAACAACGAGGTCAGAAGCAAGGAATCATCTTGCTTTACGTCTAACAGCGAGGTGAGAAGCAAGGAATCATCTTGTTTTACGTCTAACAGCAAGGTCAAAAGCAAGGAACACACACATCATCTTGCTTTACGTCTAACAGCGAGGTCAGAAGCAAGGAATCATATATTCTCCTCCATTATCTGACCTGAGTATCTTAATCTTCCTTTCAGAAAGATTCCCTATCAAGGCTTTAAATTCCTTGAATTTGTTGAATACTTCATCTTTTGATTTCAAGAAATATATCTAGGTCTTGCGAGAATAGTCATCAATGAATGATACATAGTATACAAACCCGCTAATGGAGGATGATGGCATTGGGCCACACACGTCTGAATGAATGAGTTCCAGTACTCCTTTTGCTTTGATGTCCCTATTTGGAAAAGGGTTCTTGATATTCTTCCCTTGCGCACATCCATTGCATATGCCTTCCTGATCACCCTTGAGTTCTAGTAAACCTGTCACTGCTTTGCATATGTATGGTAGCGCCTTGTAGTTGATGTGGGCCAATCTTCGATGCCAAAGTTCGCATGAGTTTTCAATGGCATGGGTCATGGCAGTCTTTGGGTGACCCTTTAGCTTATATAAGTCATTTTCTTCATTTCCAATGACGATTGCTTCATTTATGGTTTCTCCTCTAGCCCACATAAGAACTTCTCCATCTATAAAGGCAACTTTATAGCCTTTCTTGTCTAAAGTTGATATGGAAAGTAAGTTCTTCTTCAAGCCTGGTACATAGCGTACGTCCTTCATCTTTATTCAATTTTCTGAATCTAGCTTGTAGTTTGATTCTCCCACTCCCTTGATGGGATATTGGTAATCATCTCCAAGTGTTACTTTTTGAGAAAACTTCTTTTCTGAAATACAAGAGAGAGTATTTCTCTTACCCGTCATGTTCTTTGATGCACCACTATCAATGAGCCATGTGTCCTCTCCAGGTGTTACCGATCCTGAGAGGGATGAGATCAACACATGGTCCTTGATCATCTTTGTAGGTGGCTCTTCATCTTCGACTATGTGGGCATGTTGCCTCTTATGTTTCCTCTTGTATTCTTCTCGTCTTACTGGACAAGAATTCGCCTTGTGTCCCATCTTATCACAATGATAGCATTG
>ML777014.1:343053-362658 GCA_009831015.1 Picea engelmannii | reverse complement strand
AGTCATTCTTCTTGGCAGTCACTCTGAGTAGTGGTCAAGTAGAATGGTCCGCCTCGCCGGGCAGTCATTCTTTCGAAGTTCACAGTTGTGAGCAGTTTTGAAGAATGGTCCGTTTTGGAGGTTGATGCAGGACAGACATTCCTAGAGGGCAGACTCATTCTCTCCAGGTTACACTTTGTTTAGTGTCGGAGGAATGGCCCAGGGTGGGGAATGGTCCGGACAGTTATTCCTCGAGGGCAGACTCATTCTCTCCAGGTTACACTTTGTTTAGTGTCGCAGGAATGGCCCAGGGTGGGGAATAGTCCAGGCTCAGCAATCAGGGACAATCATTCCTTAGGGCAGACTCATTCTCTCCAGGTTACACTTTGTTTAGTGTCGGAGGAATGGCCAAGGGTAAGGAATGGTCCAAACATTTCTTAGGGTTTATACATTTTGTCCAAGGTGCACTTTAATTAGTGTAGGAAGAATGGCCCAGGGTGAGAAATGGTCCAGGCTTAGAAATCAGAAATAATTTTTTCTTCCTTGTTTGTGAAGAATAGGGCAGATAGCCCATTACTGATGAGGGCAGATATTCTTTCAAATCTCACAAATGTGAGTGAAAGATTGGCCCAGAGGATTCAGTTTATCTTTAACAGTATTTTTCTATGCAGGATAGCATCAGATGATTGTTATGGAGACTACCTGTCTCCAGACAGTAGAGATATACTACTGTGGTGGATATGTTCCATTGTTCGTGAGGCAGATATTCTTTCAGATCTCACAGACGTGAGTGAAAGATTGGCCCAGATGATTCAATTTTTATCATAACATTGTTTCTATGCAGGTTGCTATCAGATGTTTGTTATGAAGACTGTAGGACAGTAGATGAGGACTATTGTAGTGAATATGTTTCACTGTTCGCAACCATACGTTGTTGATCAAGTACTTGTGTGTTACTTGATCTGGTAGTGAACCATTGGATTGTAGTTATGTACTACTATGAATAGACACAGTTGTGCTCTATCCTTGTTCAAATTGCCTTGAAGACTATCAGATGTTTATTGGAGATAATGATCATCCAGATGGATGATGAACAGAGATTTTCCAGACGGAAAACAGTTCAGAACCTTTACTCGTCTTGTATCACTCTATGGTGAGAGTGACTTATCCAACATCATATCTAATTACTCAGATGAAGTATGGTTTCGAGGGTTGATGCAGCTGATGGTGATGATGATGCTCATGATCTAGTCATGAAATAGTCTAGATGACTATATTGATGCTACCGGGTTAATGGTATGTTAAGTCCATTACCTGTAAATACCTCTCTAGCTAGGAGGGAGTGTTAATATTATGGTAGCTGTGGGAGGTATTTACCTCCACGTGTGAACCTGACGAGAATAGAAGACTCCAGGAAGCAAGAGATACCCCAATGAGTTTGCTAATAACCCTAGAAGCCTTGTCGACTCAAGAAGATAATTTATATTAGGCTATTAGCCTCCAAGAGAAGAAGTCGGCCAAAAATTATAATAATATACTGAACAGACACTCATCCAGAAGGAGAAGTCGGCCCCAGCAAAACTGGCAGAACTACTATAAATCAGTGTTACCAACATCTCGATAATATCTCGATGTTGGCGATATTATCTTCAAAATCAGGGTCGGCCATATTTTCCGATATTTTCATTCTTGCAACATTGTTTTTCATTCTTACGACATTTTTCGATATTTTCCGATATTTTCCCCGATGTTGCCAATATTTTCGTTTTTAGACCCTCGACGATATTTTGTCAATGCCGATGTTTGCAACACTACTATAAATACAGGGCCCCAGTTTTCATTTGCAACATCTCAGAATTGCAGTTTCGCAGTTGGTGCACACTGCAAATGCAGTCTTGTGCGCAGGTTTGGAGGAGAGTTGCAGCTGCAGCTGCACCAGCAGCTAATTCTCAATATTGGCTTGAATATCTCTTGGCTAGGGTTTGGGACTATCTGATCAGTCTTTTGTGTTGCGCTATCCTTGGACAAAGATGGACTACCATTTGTTTGGCTATCTAGCCTAGGGTTTGCTTCCGGAGGAATTCTCGGTCAAGGTTAAGGTGCTTGGAGGGAGGCTTCGGCCTATGGTTGGGTGACGAAGGTATCGTCAATGGTAAAACGAGCACACCATCTTCTATATTCTAACACATCCCACATCCAATGAGCATTAGCCCAATAGGACATCCTAGCGTCCCCTCCAAACTTGGCTTGCAGATTAGCATAATGTCTTTGAGCACTTGTCCGAGTAAAAGGGTTTTCATGCACATGTTTAATAACTTGATGATTAGGATGTGATTGACATTGCTATGATACCTGTGACTTATGAGCCCATGGAGGGCGTATCTATTGTTGATTTTTCAATAAACTAGGTTAAGCATGAAGTTCATTCCATTTAGCATTTGTCCTAACCATAAACAATAATGTGGCAGCAACAAAGATCACAAGAAGAAACACCATGCACAAGAACACAAGAAGTATCCTAGGAAACACTTCTCAACAAGGAAAGAAAACCCAGCCAAATCCTTGGATATATTCTTCAAGAGAAAGACCTTCACCACCAAGAAAGACCTAGCACACAAGACGGTGCTCAAACCCTAGAAGACTAGCACCCAAGGGAGGTGCGCACTTTTCCCAAGTAGATGTACTTGCTGAAATTTCCAAACTCACATGAAAGATATGATTCCACAATGGGGAATCTTCCTTTACTTATATTAGACTTGTCCTATCAACAGAAGTGTCTATTGGCTCAACAGGGTCGACCTCTCTAAGTCACAATATAATTAGTATTATTATTATTATTATTATAATTAATATTAACCAAATTAATTATCTTTTACATTTATTATTAATCACATTAAGGTGGGGCCGACTTGTACCCTTTACATAACAATTAGGGTTACTGGCAGGTCTGACTCTTGAACAATATATATAGCAAAGGATCTGATACACCCACTAGTGCTCATCCACTAGGGGCACATCCATAGGGATTCCATATCTCTGGTTCACTGCATTACACAGAAGAACCAGATCTTCACACGTTCACCTGTGCTCGTCCACAGGCACATCCACTCTACAAATATTCTTTCCCACTGCCTCACACAGGAGAATCATCTAGAGTCTTCTCGTCAACTCTGTTGCTCAGAGGAGGCTAATACATCATCTTCATTTCTGTTCACATGACGATGCACCCAACACTTTGGGATTTCACACGTTCACCTTGTGCTCAGCCACAGGCACGTCTAACTCAACAGATCGCCTTTCCCACTGGATAATCATCTGGAGTTCTTCTCAACTCTCTAAATGGAGGAGGTCATCTCTACGTTCCTAGTTCTGTCTCAAGTCGGAACCACGTACCCTTCTTAGGGGCTTTCTCTCAGGTTTGTAAGTTGAGAGAAAGACTCACATAGCTGCAATGATCCACATCTCACAGGTTTGTAAGTTGGAGAATGTCTCACATAGCTGCAATCATCAACATCTATTGATGTTGCAGGGCCATACCCGATGGATAGGTACACATGGGAAGATGATTGGTTCGGACCTCCATGGGGCTAAAAGCCCACCAAATGGATGTTGAGACCCCAGCAAGGGGCAGAGGCAGATTAGAGGATTGCACCAGAGAAAGAGGAGGACGTTTCACCAGGGACAGCCTGGCAGGCCTGGACCCAGGGGGGTTGTGCCCTTTCCACCATGATGTAGGCCTTGGAAGGCCCATGATGTCACCAGGTCACCCATGACTTCACTCAGCGTTTTGGGATGTTTTGGAGGCAGTTGTGTACCAAGTGGCACGTGTGGCAAGTTCCTAAGGCCCAAGGTGGCCTAACGTTTTGCTCCAGGAGGCCAACGTTGCCCAAAAAGGGCCTAACGTCACCCTAAAAGGGCATGACGTCACATTAGCAGCTTGTTTTAGAGTTTAATTATGACATTTAATGTAAAAACTGGATATTATTTGTAACTGGCCATGTCGGCCTTTTTGACCTAATTCTGGTCATTAGTATTGTATAAATAGGGGGAAACTCCCTCTTACTTTTCATCATCTTTCACTCACACTTGTGAGGACTGAAATTTGCGCCCTCCTTAGGGTTTCTTGGCTGAAATTTTAGGCGCACTTGTTGAAGGAGGCTAAATTTGGTGTATTTTGGCAAGCTTCTTGGTGGATGTGTTCAACTAGGGATTTTCTTGATTATTCTTGATGAATGTAAGTGAATTTTCTGCAATTCTTCTGAATTGAATGGTTATGGTTTTATTTATCTTGCATTTACATTCAAGATTATGAAATTACTTGATTAAACCCTAGGAAGACTAGCACATGTTATTGTCCTAGCTTCAAAAGCTTTCACCTACTAGATATTGTCAAAAGGTCAACTTTCTTGAAGCATGAGCTAAGGCCTTGCCATTGCAACACCTTAGTATCTATTGCTTCATCCTAGCCGATTTTGCTTCATCATTCAGTTAAAGAGGGAGGAAATCTACTAAGGCCTAGGTTTACCTACACCTTAGTAGCTAGTCTCCCCTAGGGTTTGATAATTGGAGCCTTGGGTTACCAACACTCCAATCTTTCATTGTCTCGTCTTTGACTCTCCATTATCATTTTTCTTCAACATTTGTTGCTGCATTATTGACTCCATTTACCCTAAAAAGCACTAGTCCAAGTCCTCTCTTGAGTAATTGATCAACATAACCTTCAAAACCTACTCTTTGAGAAACCTACTAACACTCCCTAGAATAGCCTAACCTACTAACAATATTGTTGTTGTTACTAAAGTAAGCTACAGCCATTAGATGCATCATTAAAAGCTCATAAAAGCAATTGAAAAGGTTGAATTATACCTTGTCTTATGTGCTTCTATCAAATATTAGTATTATGATTTCAATGGTTAATGATTCTTAGTCATTTTGAAGCTATTTTCAAGGCATTTAACGTGAAGTATTGCTCTATAAAGATTGTTGTTATAAAAATTTTGTTTACTTCATCATATTTAGCAAATTGCTTTTATCAAGAAAGTCCATGGTTTTATGAAGTGCTAACCAGCAAGTATACTTGCAAAAATATCTAGTTTCTTGTTGCTTTGTTCCGGGCAGGTACACTTGACATATTATCTTTTCATTAGTTATAAAACTGAACTTTCTAATCAGTGGTGACTTGTGAGAGAGGATCTTTATCTAGCCACTTTGACTTTGCCTTCTCAAACCCCTAGGTCACCGGGAACGTCTCCCCTGGGGCTACCACCCTAAATAGAAAGAAACATCCTATTGAGGTGACAGTGATAGGATAGTCTCTTGTTATGCCAATTTGCACTCTGTTTACCTTCTCTTCTATAAAAGTACAAATTGCGCGATAACACTGCCCAGCTAGCAACCATGTACTCTGCCTCAGCAGAGCTTAATGCCACTGATTTTTGCTTCCAGCTGAACCAAGAAATTATGCACGATCCAATGTTGAAACAACAACCCGAAGTACTCTTTCTGTCCTCTGCACATCCTGCCCAATCAACATATGTAAAGCCTACCAATCTCACTCCACCACTACGCTCATATAACAACCAGTACTCCACTGCACCACTGAGGTAGCGAAGCACATGCTTCGCAGCTATCCAATGAACTCTTCGAGGGCCCACCATGAACTGACTCAAAGAGTTTACTGCAAAGTTGATATCTGGTTGAGTATTGACCAGATACATGAGCGATCCAATTAACTGACGATACATAGTGGGGTCTACTAACTTTGAATCTGATGCATCAATCTTCCTCCAATTTGTGACTAGAGACGTGGACATGGGCCTACAATCTGTCATCCTGAACCTATGCAAGATCTCCACTGTATACTTCCCCTGTCCCAAGAAGAAGCGCCCATCCTACTGCCAGACCTCCAAACCAAGGAAGTAATGCCTCAACCCAAGGTCTTTCATCTCAAATTCATCTAGAAGGTTGACCTTGCAATTTGCTATCAACTGCTCATCCCCTATTAGAAATAGGTCATCTACATATAACACCAATATGAGAGGCACCACCCCTGCAAGAAAATACAAGTACGGATCAGCCTCGCTCCGTTGGAAACCCATCTCCCTTAAGTAGTTGTCTATCCTCGAGTACCATGCCTGAGGTCCCTGCTGGAGCCCATACAAGGCTCTCCTCAGTCTACACACATGCGTCTCAAATCCCTCTAGTTGCTCAACATATACCTCTTCCTCAACAACTTCGTTAAGGAAAGTAGTCTTCACGTCCATCTGGTGAACGCACCAACCCTTTTCTGTTGCCAACAATATGACTGCTCGAATCGAGGAATACTTGGCCACTGGGGCAAAAGTCTCCTCACAGTCAACTCCCTCTCACTGTGAAAACCCCTTGGCTACGAAGCGGGATTTGTACTTGTCCACACTTCCATCTCTTGCATGTTTAACCTTGTAGATCCACTTGGATCCAACCACCTTCTTACCTTCTGGCCTAGGCACCACCTCATCATTCTTCATAATGGAGGCATATTCCTCCATCATGGCCTCCTACCACACTCCATGATGTGCAACCTGCTCATAAGTGGAAGGTTTTGCATCAATGAGTTGTGTCATTAACGCCATGTACCCAAGTCTCTCTGGTGGTTTACTTCGTCTGAAATCTCTCTCTAGAAGTCTTGCCAACCTAGAAGCACTGATTGTCGGCTTATACCACTTAGGTCGTGGCCTAGTATTCTGCTCCTGTGGAACTGCATCACGGTGCTCCTCCTCATCATCTCACCCCTGATGATCATGTCCAATTGTCTCCCTCTCAACATTTGTACATGTACCTGTACCAGTACCAAGTGTCTGGCTCTGTGATCCAGTGCTCTAACTCTGTGCCTCCTCAGGATTGACTCCCGAATCATGTCCATGTTGGTCTTGTGCCTGCAAGTTTTTAGACCTCCTCAATGCACGCTCCTCCTCGAACTATACATCCCTACACACTATGATCTTCCTACGTACTGGCACAAAGATCATGTAGGCTTTGGAAGACTCGCAATATCCAACAAGCAACCCCTTATCTGTTGTGGATTCCAGCTTTGTCATCTTCATCGAAGGGACATGACAGTGACATACGCTGCCCCAGATGCAAAGATGACTCACATCTGGTTCGGTACCTGTAAATACCTCCTCATGTGTCGACTTCCCCAAAATTGTGTGGGGACTCCTGTTCTGAATATAAACAGTTGTGCGACTAGCCTCTGCCCATAAAAACAATGGCAAACCTTGATCATGTATCATTGCCCATGCTACTCTGACTATGGTCCTGTTCTTTCTCTCAGCCACTCCATTTTGTTGAGGATTGTAAGGAACAGTGAGTTCCTTCTTGATCCCCACTGCTGCACAATAATCCAGAAACGCCTTGGAATTGTACTCACCCTCATTGTCGGATCTCAACACCCGAATCTTCCTGCCAGTCTGGTTCTCAACCAAAGCTCTGAACTCCTGAAATTTGTCGAAGACTTCATCCTTAGCCTTCAAGAAGTATATCCAAGTTTTCTTGGAGTAGTCACCAATGAATAGAACAAAGTATTTGAAGCCACTCACTGACTCCACGCTCATCGGACCACATACGTCAGAATGTATCAATTCCAATACTCCCTTGGACCTATGCTCTCTCGGTGGAAATGGTCTCTGGGCATATTTGCCCATTGCACAACCCTTGCAAGGGTCATGCCTCTCTGTTGTGAACTTAGGAAACCCTGTGACTGCCTATCTTAAGTGCACCAACGCACCAAAGTGTATGTGCGCCATCCTCCTGTGCCACAACTCTCCCATGTCTCTAGTTGAACTGACTAATGCTCCCCCTGGCTGAAATGGAAGCTTGTACACCTTCTCTTCTCAAACCCCAATCATCCTGTCCATCTTCTCACTTGACCATGTTGGCATAACGAACAC
Source organism: Picea engelmannii (assembly GCA_009831015.1). NCBI lineage: Eukaryota > Viridiplantae > Streptophyta > Pinopsida > Pinales > Pinaceae > Picea > Picea engelmannii. The sequence goes on along the minus strand of ML777014.1, from coordinate 354,751 downwards.
CCTTCCATTACGGAAGTTGACCTCATACCCTTTATCCTCAAGAGTAGAGACCGAGATGAGGTTCTTTTTCAACCCCGGAACATATAGTACGTCAGCAAACTAGAGTGGTTTACCCGACTCCCTCTAAAACGAAACTATACCAACCCCTTGCGCCTTGTAGCGCTTATCATCTCCGAGCTCTATAACCAGATTCACGCCTCCCTCTTGTAGCCTAGTGAAAAACTCCTTATGCCCTGTCATATGACCAGATGCTCCGTTGTCCACAAACCACATGTCTAAGACTATTGCACTAGACATACAAGCTATGAAGCCGAAATCCTCCTCGAAGTTTTTGGCAAACTCATCCACTATTGTTGAAGCGCTGCCATCTGCGGTTGGTTCTTCTTCTTCTTCTCTAGAAACTGTGAGGAAAAGTGTCCCATCTTGTGACACTGGAAACATTTGACTTTTGAAAAGTCAATGTTTTTCTTTCCACCCTTTTTCTTCAGCTTGCCCTTGCCTTTGCTAGTAAGAGCCAAGCTTTCTTCATTCACAATCTGTGGTGAAGATGAAGATTCGCTGGACTGACCAAGTCTGATCTACTCCTGCACAAAATCATCCCATAATCGTTGCCAATCAAGAAATTTCTCCCGAGCTACAACTCCATGCACGAACACATCCCATGACTTCGAAAAGCCATTCAGTGCCACACTTACCAACTCAGACTCTTCAATTTTCTCACCTTTTGCGCCTAGCTCATCCTTGATCTGTGTAATTCGAGTAAGGTAGTGAAACACACCTTCCCCTTTAGCCATCTTGGTACTTCTCAGTCTTTCCCTAAGCACCATCACCATGTTTTCATTTTTACTATGGTAAAGGTCATTCAAGGCAACCCACATCCTTTTTCCTTATGAGGTGAGGGATTATGTGATCCTTTACCCCATCAAGGAGTATGCCCTTCGCTTTAGCCTCACCCTTCTTCCAGGTCACCAATGCAGCTGCATTTGTGAGTGTTGCAGTCTTATCATCAACATGGTCAAGGACATCATTGACATCCAAAACCATAGTGACCCTTTCCTTCCAGGTGACAAACTTTTGAGCACCCTAAAGCCTATCCTCCATTCTCAAGGTCATGGCCATTTTTGAAAATGACTCTATGCTACAATATACCCTTATGTTTTACAAATCTGAACTCCACTAATGCAAATCTATGTTTTACTTTGCATATCTACACTTTTGTGTTGCAAATTTGAACTTTTGTGTTGCAGATCTAAACTTTTGTGTTGCAGATATGAATGTAATGTTGCTTCTTCAACAGTCCTGCTCTGATACCATGTGAATTTTCTTCAAACCCAGTTCACTAAATCAATTAATTTTTCTGTTAATTGATTCTGCCAGGTTTCCTTCACAAATAAATAATACACAACAGAAAATAATAGCCAAGAACTTAACAGTAAAAGATAACAGCAATCACATCACATGTACACAAGTAATTTTTTGGACAATTCCTCCCTAGAAAAACCCAGAAGAGAAGCAACAGATTTGGATTTTATTATTATTGAGCAGGAAAATATAGAGATCTCTTACAATAAAATCAGCCTAGCCAAATACAAAACCTCCTCAACAAATGTATGGCCCCCTTCTGCAAATCCTCCTGATCAGATCTGTAGGAAAAGACCTCTGCAATGCTGAAGATGTGTGCCAATCTACGTGTAGAAGCCTCCTCTATCTTCCTACAAACTCTCTCTCCAAACCCTCAAGCAATTCTCCTCTTTCTCTCTTCATAAAATTGCCTCTCTATTGTGCATAATGCACCCCTCTCCAAGTTGATCTCCTTTTTACTCAATGAGCAAGTGAGAAACCCTATCTCCAAAAGGATGGAGGGCCAAGATTGATCCTCATACACCTTATGAGATGAATGGTCAAGATTAAAGGACCACAACTTAAATTAATTCTTACTTTAACTTTATAAAAAGTACTCATTAAGTTAACATTAAAATATAACCCATTTAATGTACTTTTTCCTAAGTACAATTTTAAGAAAAAGATTAACCCATCAACTTGGATAAGTTTCATTGTCCTCCTCCATGCTAGGATGCCATGCATGGTGAAGACCTTCCTTGCTATCCAATCTCAACACTTTGTGCTATTGTCAACACTCATGGGTTTAAATCAAGACAAGAGTATTTCAGTAAAGTTGGTTGACACAAATTGAGCCTAGCTACTGCTTAAGGATACGAGAAATCGGAGTGACACATATAAGCAAGCTAGGATCCATGTTCAACCCTTTGCTCCAGGCAAGGATGAGCAATGAATATGCAAGAACTCAAGAGGCATGTACAATGACTTTTATGTTACTTCAAAACATTAAAGAATTTTATTAATCACTTCTCAAAGGGACAATTTAATTCATACATGGATAATATCTCAAGGAAGAGGTTAGGACCTCCCCAAGCTAAGTAGAAAAATAAATATATATACATTAAAATAGAAATATAAACTCACTTTGCTTCTCAAGTAACAATGTCAATCCCCTTTTATTTAAGTTTTATTTTAAAAAATCGCCTGCGTGAGCCTCCCGAGTTGCCCCCGCACGCTTTGCGTAAGCCTCCCGCTATCCTCTGCTTCCAGCCGCCATGGCCCCAAGAGGGGGCTCTGAGCCTCCCCCTCCTCTCCCCCCAGAGCTTTCGACCTTCAAAAAATTGGTAGAGGCCTGTACCAAATGGCCAATCTCAGCCTCCCAAGAAAAATTTGTGAAGAAGATGGCCGCCATCCCGATGGTAGATCTTCCAGTCGATGAGCCCTGTCGTGTTGCCTTAAACATCGTTGAAAGAGTTCTGATTGGACATTTTACTGGTTTATGACCTTCTCCAAGAGCCATTGAAGCGTGGATATAGAGGAACTGGAGACCTCTTGCCTCAAAAGGCATAAAGAGCCACTTCGTCAGGAAAGGTTATTATGTTTTCATATTCGACAATGCTGAAGACAGGAATCTTATATTCAAAAACGGACGTTATTTCATGGACCCCCAGGGGCTGTATCTGAGCCAGTGGACTCCTGACTTTGATCCAGCCCAGGATGTGTCGTCGGCGGTCCCAGTCTCGGTGCGCCTTCCACACCTACCTCTGCATTGCTGGAGCCCGAAATCCCTAGAATCAATTGGGAATGCCCTAGGAAAATACATTGACAGAGTAGAAAGGAAAGATCAATACTCCTGCACGCGAATCTACGTGGAGGTGGACCTGGAAATAGGGATCCCAACGGCCATCACGATAACAGTGGCAGAGTGGACACATGTTCAAGAACTAGACTATGAGCAGCTCCCCTACAAGTGCAGGTATTGCCACGGTTATGGACATTTTGCAAGAAACTGCAAAAAGAAGGCAGAAGAGGAAGCAGAAAAAACGAATGGGGAACAATGGAAGAAGGTCCAGAAGTCGGCCCCCTCAAAGCAGAACAATAAGCCTCGCTCAAAAGGGACTCCTCCAGGAGCCACTGTGCCCAACACAGTGCAACCTCAAGGGGCTGGGAATCCAACTCCTATCCAGATAGAATCAACTCCGAACCCCTTTGATCCTCTCAACTCACAGGAAGAACCTCCGGCTACAGCTCAGGTTTTGGATCAACAGGCCTCCCCCCCAAATCTGGAAGAAATCAATGCAGGTGCTCTTCCCACGCAAATAGAAAGGCAAGTAGAAGGCTCCTCCTCCCCCTCCTATGCAGATATCATAAGAAAAAAACCTCTGAAAATGTCAGGCTCATCAGAAGATGACACTTTCGAAAGACCGTCGAAAAAAGCAGGAAGGAAATCCCTCAAAGAAGCAAGAGAGAAAGAAGCAGAGAGACTTAAAATGTAGGGCAGCCAACCCACTCTAGAAATGGCCATTGGACTAAATACCAGAGCTAGGCCCCTCTTCTTCCCAACCCAGTAAATAATGCATCTAGTCTCTTGGAACTGCAAAGGCCTGGGGAATCCTATGATAATCGAATCTATGAAAGACCTGTTGAAGAAGAGAGTAAATAATGCATCTAGTCTCTTGGAACTGCAGAGGCCTAGGGAATCCTATGATAATCGAATCTATGAAAGACCTGTTGAAGTCAGAATCGCCAGAGATCATCATGCTCCAAGAGACAAAAATAGAAGAGGAATCCCTTCTAAATCTAAGCAGAACGAAATGGAAAAGAAACGGTGGGAAGGTTGTTAGCGCAAGGGGCACTGCAGGAGGGCTCGCCACAGTCTAGTTTGAAGACCAGTATCACCTTGAAAGCTCCTTCGAGACTCAGCATTGGATCTATACAGAACTCCGTCACAAAACAAGTAAGATCACTATCGCTCCATTCAATCTTTTTGTCCCGGTCCAATTTGTTGAGAAAAAAGAATGCTAGCAATTTCTTTCTGATTTTTTAGAAGCATACTCCCCCAAGAATATTATAACAGCAGGGGACTTAAATATAGTGTTGGAACCAAAGGAAAAACGAGAAGGCATAACCAGCAGGGATCATATGCTCCCCCTTGTAGAGGATCTGATTCAGCAGTGGGACTTACTCGACACTAAACCAAAGAAAGGTTTATACACATGGACGAATAATAGAACAAGGGTTGCCCACATTTCTGCCAAGCTTGACAGGTTCCTAGTGCAAAGCACCCTCTTGCTCAATAAGAAAGTTGTGACCTCCAAAATTCTCCCAAAAATTACTTCAGACCACAAGCCCATTCTTTTGCAATTGGATGAAGAAGAAGACTTAGGCCCCATCCCTTTTAAATTTATCCCTCAATGGATTGAGCAGGAAGGATTCATGGAAGTAGTAATCAAAGCCTGGTCCACTCCGGTTACAGGATCACCAAGCTTTGTTTGGGAACACAAATTAAAATCGACTAAATCAGCCCTTCAAGAGTGGGTTAAATCCCCCTCCAAACCCTACTCTACAAAAAGGAAAGAGATTGTTCAACAGCTTGCAGATTTTCAGATGGACATGGAAAGCCAGGACATAACCATGCAGAGCCTGGAGAAGGAACAAGCTGCCTAGCAGGACTCTCATGGAGCTTTCCGAAAAGAAGAGGAGTACTGGAAATTAAAATCCTGAAGCCTGTGGTTGCCAACCGGCGATCGCAACACGGCCTTCTTCCATAGGCAGTTCAGAGCCCGTCTCTCACAAAATCACATCTCTGAAATCACTACATCTGATGGTACAGTCTCCAAAGGTTTTACTCAAATTAAGGCAGCAGCAAAAAATCATTTTCAGAATCTCTATACAGAGGATGGAACAAGAAATGAAGGGATCTACGCCGACTTCCTTTCCCATATGCCTCATCTTGTAAGCAACGAGATCAACGCAAATCTCATGAAACCATTCACTAAAGAGGAAATCAGCAAGGTTGTTTGGGATATGGATTCGGACAAAGCCTCGAGCCCTGATGGATTTTCCATACACTTCTACAAAGCTTGTTGGATAATCATCAAACCAGATTTACTGAGAATGGTCAAAGCTTTTCAACAAAAGGCAAAGGTGGGAGGTAGCACCAACTCCATTTTTCTTGCCTTAATCCCCAGAGAAGTCAACCCGATCTCTTTTGACAGATTCAGACCTATCTCGTTGTGCAATGCCTCCTATAAAATCCTCTCGAAATTGCTGGCAAATAGACTAAAACCCCTGCTAGGACAGCTCATTTCCCCCACCCAAGGGGGATTCGTCAAAGGAAGGCATATTCTGGATAATGTGATTCTAGTACAAGAAGCCATTCATTCAAGCCACCAGAGGAAGGAGCAAGGAATGCTTATCAAGCTTGACATGGCCAATGCCTTCGATCGAGTCAAGCGATCTTATCTTTACAAAGTGTTGCTCTCTTACGATTTCAGCCCAGAATTTGTAAACCTGATCAAAGCCTGCATTGACAAGCCCTGGATCGCCCCCTTAGTAAACGATCGGCCTGCTAAATATTTTCAAGCTACAAGAGGGATAAGGCAAGGTTGCCCGCTATCCCCCTTTACATTCTAATGGCAGACTCCCTGAGTAGAAAACTGATAGCGGAAAGGAACGTCGGGACAATTCCGGGCATTCAACCGGCGAAAGGAACAGACCCAATCAACCATGCTCTGTTCGCTGACGACTCCCTTCTGTTGGGAGGAGCTTCCCTCTGGATAGCAAGGGCGTTCAATGAAATATTTCAAAATTTATGCTACATCTCAAGAGCGTTGGTCAACAAAAGAAAGAGTGTTGTGTATGGCTAGAATACGAATGAACAAACTATTTCCAAAATTGCTCACATCTTGGGTTTCAAAGGACTCGTTTCCTGGGACAAAATCAAATATTTAGGCCTTCCTCTAACGTTGGTAGCAAGCAAATCCCCGCTATGGATGGAAGTCATCAGCAAATTCAAATCAAACATTGTAGCATGGGGAGGACAGTGGCTCAACACTGCTGGCAAATTGATTCTCATCAAAGCAGTCTTGTCTTCACTCCCTCTATTCCAAGCCTCCTTTCTTCTTGCTCCAAAGGCAATCACAGAGCAGATCTCGAAGCTAATCAGAGACTTCCTCTGGCAAGGGGGAAAAGGAAATCAGCGTAAATTCCACTTAGTCAGTTGGGACATTGCAAAACGTCCGAAGAAAGAAGGAGGACTCCAAATAAGAGACCCTAGTATAGCCAACATCATCTTAGGAGGAAAAATCCTCTGGCAAATGTATTCCAACAGAAGTCGCCTTGTCAGCCTACTCCTCCGGAAGAAGTACCTCAAAGGAATTTCTCTGAGAAATTTTCAGAATGACAACACTACCAAAGGCACCCTGCTATGGAACCTCTATAGAAAAGGCATCGATTTCTTTAAAAAACAACTTTTCAGAGTTCCTGGGAATGGTAAACGAACTCATATCTGGACCGATAGCATAATGGGTAAACCGCCATTGGAAAACACAGTGGATCTATCAGAAATCCATGCATGGCTCTCCCAACTCGGCCTCAAAACTCTAGCAAACATTTCGACGTGGGATAATGATGGATTCTGGAAGGATTGGGTATTCCCCGACCTGCCAGTGCACCTTCAACATCAGAAACGCCTCCTACTCGAATCGTTGAGCGGGTCTGCTCCTGTAAGCCTTCATGAGGTCGACTGTTGGAGATGGGGGTAGACTGGAAAGTACACAGCCGCCCAAGGACACACTGCTCTACAAGTGCAGCGACCTCCTCTCCTCAACCATGCGATTTTGAATCAAGTCTGGGACAGTTACGGCCTCCCTAAAATCAATTTTTTTCCATGGGTGCTCCTCCACAAGCGCGTGCTGACTGGAGAAAATCTCGAAAAACGAGGTATCTATGGGCCCCACAGATGCACCTTATGCAAAATGACTTCAAAAAATTTAGATCACCTCTTCGTGGATTGCCCTTTTGCCCATTCAGTTTGGACACACGCGCTGCAAGGCCTTCAGGTGATTGCACCCTCCCAGATCGCAGTCAACCCTCTTTTTGAAACTTGGCAAGACCGATATCCAAGAGGGTTAACTTACAAGTCATTGTGGAAAAGGATTTGGTCCTCCATCCCCAAGCTCATCTGCTGGAAAATCTGGCTCGCAAGAAATGATCGTATTTTTAACAATACAGCTCAAACTCCTCAAACAGTAGCGGCCAAAGCCAAGGCTTACCTACTGGAAGCTCTGAACAAGCACTCGGCAAATCTCGACACCTCTCTCACTCCAGAGGAGGAAAACTGGATGGGCTCCTCCTTGACTCAGGGCAAGACAAAGATTCTAGCCTGTCCTTCATCAAATCCCTCTTGGTGCATAAGAACTTCAGACGAAAAATTCCAAGCTTGGTGTAAAAAACAAAACAAGGTAACAATCTTCTTCGACAGCGCTTCCAAAGGGAATCCTGGGACAGCAGGAGCTGGCAGAATTATCTATTCCCATGACAGATCCCGCGCAGACAGCTTCAGTTGGGGGTTAGGACAAAACACAAATAACCAAGCCGAAATATTAGGACTCTTAAAAGGCTGCCAGATCACCCAGGAATATGAAAATAAAGCTCTTTAAGTCTTCGGAGACTCAGAAATTTTGATAAAAATGGTAAACTCGAAGGAGCATTTCGCCAATCAAGCCCTCAACAAGACTCTCCAGAGACTCGGGGGTTCTTTACAAAGCTTCTCCTCCTTTGATATTTATCATATCCTCCGCAACTCGAACAAAGAAGCAGACAAAAAGGCAAATGAGGGTTGCAGCTTGCCGCAAGGAGTTTTCAGGAAAAACAACGAGGCACCTGGGTATAGTCCTATTCCATAAATGCAAGGCTCAATACTAAGCAAAAGCAAGAAAAGAATAGACTGTCTAAAGAAAAAAAGAGACAAAGACTTTATGTAATTCTGGTTGATTAGGCCTCGACCCAACCGCCACCTCTATCAATATATTATAAACGCTTCAGTTAAAAAAAACAATGTCAATCCCCTTTTGATATCTATGCTTTCATACATCACATGGTATAAGATTTACCGTCAACATTCTGAATGTCCTACTTATAAATTTTTGCATAAAAAACGAGGGTTGCATTACTAGTTACACAGATTTGTAAGTACTCTCAGTGTTTATCTAAATCATTAGAAAAAGTAAACTTACCCACTTCCTTGCTTGTTTTGTTAGAATTTTAAGGAAAATAAAAAACAGTGATATCTTTTAAATTTGATCACTACTGTAAATAAAGATCAGCACTTAAAACAAAAAATTTGAATTAGATTAAATTTAGAAAATATAAATCTGAACATGCTAACGAGAACTAATCTCAAATTAGGACTGATCATGAACAAAAGAAAACATTTATGAATATTAACTTGAACTAGATGCAGATATAAACATTAGCAAAACAAGATCTGAACTTTACCTTAGCAAAAACAATTAATAGAAGTACCTGCTGTGTAGCAGTCCTCTTTCTTTATGCTCAGAAAAGCTATGAAGGTCATGGATCAAACCCTCAAGGGTTTGATCTCATTATGATATAAGTGGACAATCTTGCCAAGAAGAACTTATGGTAGAAAACCAATCAGCATCAAGTACAGGGATGAAAAGAAAAACCCCAATGACAAACAAGGGGGTGAAAGAAACCCCAAACAACCCAAGCAAAAACTGTCAAAATGTAAGGAATTTATACAGCAAAATGGCCAACTCTAAGTAGCAGCCTTAGGGCTGTCTTGACTGGCCCTAGAGGCTGTAAACAATAAGTGACAGCAGCCACACTGGAAACACACCAACAGCAGCCAAGGAAAAGACTAGCGGTAGCCTAGGAGGGGTAGAGGCAGCCTAGGATAGGCTAGCGGCAGCCTAAAAGAACCAGTGGAGGAGGTCGTGGCACATTGGCAGCTAGAGGAGGGGCCACACGCCAGTGTTGAAAAAGTCGGCATCGGCAAAAAGTCGGCAAGCGTCCGGAAAGATTCGTTTCAGCAAAAAATCGGAATACCAGACAAGCATTAAAAAATACAAAATATATTCATTTTTTTCAAAATTTTAAACATATAAAGCAACAACAACAACAGATAAACACATTGGCATAAAAAATATGGAGAAATCACTGATATATATGTAGTCACTAGTGGATGCCAAATAAAAAATTATACATCAAAGTCGATATTGAATGTTGAAGGGCCTCTCCAATACAAAATGACATCACATATATAATTATAAAATGTATCTCATGATTCATCATCATGATGGAGTCTATAGATGTCTAATATACAATGACAAATGAAACAAAACTAGCAGCTAGCTATCTAATATCAATGTCGGCCTCCGCCTTTCCCCCTTTTACAAGAAAAGATAAGGGGTTGTTAGTCAGGCCTGCCTCTGACAGTAGAAGGCCCTGTATCTGATAGTGGATGATCATTGGTGTGTGCAGGAGTAGGTGTATCAATAAGTGTAGAAGGTTGTGTTGACGTTTGCACATCACCCTCCATGATGTCTTCAAGCCACTCCTCCTCCTCCTCCTGCTCCTCCAAGGCCTATTGTTGTTCGGGTTCCTCATCTAACCATGCAGATGCCTCCTCCATGATAGGCATCTCAGACTCCACCCTCCACTTAAACAATACATCAATATTATCCAAGGAAATGGCATCCACATACGGTGTTCTATCCATTTTCTTAAACCATAGTCGAATATTGTAATGGACATACAAGTCATTGAGACGTGAGAACTCTAACCTGTAAGAGGGTCATAAAATATTTAATGAGTTTTAACTTTTGAGGGTCATAATATATTAGATGGTCATAGACTCATAAATTACAAATTACAATAAATGTAATTGCTCATAAGTTCTAACCCGGTGTGTTTCTTTGAATGTATTTTTTCAAATACACTCCAATTGCACTCACATCCCGAAGAGGTACATGTTTGACTCAGGATTCAAAGGGCAAATCTCTGTAAATTTGGTGCCCTTGCACCATAGTTTCACCACCAAACATCTACAACAAATAATAAAGATAACATAAATAAAACATAATTGAACTTTAAACTAAATTTTTAAATTTAAAATACATAATTGAAATTTGAATTTTAAAAACACAAAGTTCTAAGTTGAACTATCTTCTAAATTCTAATGACTTACGTGGCAACAAAATGTTCCTTGAAGCAACATCTTCATAGCCAAATAGTCCAGTACCATCCCGATACTCTCTATCTCGCGATTAATATCAAGGCGAATCGCGACATCAGGTACCATCCTCTAAAGACAAGAATGGAGCCCTTCCATCACCTCGCCATCAAAAGCAAAGTTGCATTTGTAGGAAAATGCAGGGTTAAGGAAAATTGTTGTTGCATGAATGGGTCGATGGAGCATCTCGGTCCATCGAGTATCAATCAATTCCCATAATAACATCTGTCTACGAAACTCGTGGCTACCCTTTCCCACATAATAAGCTCGGATAGCTTCTTTGGCCCTATCCATGGCCTCATACAAATAACCCATTGTTAGCTTATCGCTATCAACCAATCTTAGAACCTTTACCAAAGGTTCACTCACTGAGCACACCTCTGCCACTCCTTCCCAGAAGGAGTCACTATACACCAATCTAGCAATGACTTTCCCATCCTCTTTCCTGCTATATGTAGAATCCTGCCACTCATCACAAACAAACATTTTCTTCAACTCAAACTGACATTGAAGCAAAGACTGAAGAGTAATGAAGTTGGTGGCAAAACGAGTGATTGCAGGACGTCGCAACTCCCTATTTCTGGTGTGTCTCCTCATGAGGCTAAGAACCCAAATATGGTTATATATGAACTTGGGGACGCTCCTAGCCTGATCAATCACCTCCTTGATGAAGGAGGTTTTCCCCATATCCTCGAGCATCAAATCAATACAATGTGCAGCACATGGAGTCGAGTCCAAAACAATGAACGGTTCCTCTCCATAAGCAACCTACCAGCAGCCACATAAATAGTTGCATTATCTGTTATGATTTGCACCACATTATGCATGTCGATCTCCTGGATGAACGCATCCATCAACTCACACAACAATGTTGCATCCTTCACATGTGTTGATGCATCTATTGAATTGATAAACATGGTACCTCTAGGACAATGTACCAAGAAATTGAGAAGGGACCTACCCTTCCTATCTGTCCAGCCATCAGATATCACTGTGCATCCAAAGATCTTCCATGACTTCTTGAACTCTTCTAATCTAGAGTTGATGTCCTTCTTTTCTTCTTGAAGAATTGGCCCCCGCAACTCCTCAAAGGTAGGG
>ML777014.1:279672-309551 GCA_009831015.1 Picea engelmannii | reverse complement strand
GTAACTGGAGAATGGCTTTGGTCTTTTCACCTGTCTCGTGGTTCCTTCTGAAACACCATACTTCTCTCCATCTTGAATAAGCTCTCTTGCCCAAGCAGGCTTTCTTTTATGGGAGAAGGTCATTTGAGGAGGTTCTTGAACTTTTGTTATATCATGATCTTCAGAAGTCTCCTCATCAGGGGAAGCTACGACTTCCCTTGCAGGTTCTAGAGCTCTGGGAACTTCCCTCACGGATTCTGTAGTCCTGGGATTTACAAGTTCCTCTTCATACATTTCTTCAAGCTGGCATCTTCTTGATTTCTTAAGTGTTGCTTCTTCATCAAAGGTCACATCCCTGCTGATCTTAATATGGCGGTGACCAGGTATGTAGATTTTGAAGGCCTTGGATACCTCACAGTATCCCACAAATATTCCCTTCTTTCCGGAGGGTTCCAGCTTGTTTCTTTTCTCTTTCGGTATATGAATAAACACTGGACAACCAAATATTTTGAGATGGCTTACCTCTGGCTTCTTTCCGGTAAACATTTCTTCAGGGGTCTTGAACCCAAGTGCGCTATGGGATAAATCTGTTCTGCACATAAACAGCTGCCATTGTTGCTTCTGCCCATAAGCACATAGGAAGATCTTGATCGTGAATCATGGTTTTTACAGCTTCCATAATTGTCTTGTTCTTCCTTTCAGCTACACCGTTTGGGGATCTTGATCCCAACATCTTTGCAGATATTCACGAACTCTTTTGAGGTATATTCTCCTCCATTATCTGACCTGAGTATCTTAATCTTCCTTACAGAAAGGTTTTCTATCAAGGCTTTGAATTCCTTGATCTTGTTGAACGCTTCAAATATATCTAGGTCTTTTACGAGAATAATCATTAATGAATGATACATAGTATACATACCCATTAATGGAGGATGATGGCATTGGGCCACACACGTCTCAATGAATGAGTTCAAGTACTCCTTATGCTTTGTTGTCCCTCTTTGGAAAAGGGTTCTTGATGTTCTTCCCTTGCGCACATCCATTGCATATGCCTTCCTGATCGACCTTGAGTTCTGGTAAACTTGTGACAGCTTTGCATATGTATGGTAGCGCCTTGTAGTCGATGTGAGCTAATCTTCTAGAGTTCACATGGATTCTTCAATAGCGTGGGTCATGGCAGCTTCTAAGTGACCCGCCTTCTTCTAAGTGACCCGCCTTCTTCTAAGTGAATCTTTTAGAGTTCACATGGATTCTTCAATAGCGTGGGTCATGGCAACTTCTAAGTGACCCGCCTTCTTCTTTTCCACTGATGATTACTTCATTTACGATCTCTCCTTTAGCACGTTGCCTTCTGCAACCTTCGCTTATAGCTTCCTTATGTGACCTAGAGCAAGGTCAACAAAACAACAAGCAAGAATAATATTCTTCTGATAATATAAAGCAATAGCACGGACAATCATCACAGTAGCTCCTTTAGAGCTATCACTTATAATTTATTTAAAGGTAAGGAATACAATACGAAGTGAGGTTAACACTCTCATAGTGTTGTGACCAAGCATTCTTCCTTGGAAACCTGGAACTAACACACGAGGTTTCTCCTAGAGGTGTTAGTCATATCAGGCAAAGTATTTACCTCTATATTCTCACATGCTATCAAGTATAATATTTTACGACGATTGTTATCTCAACTGAAGTCATCAGCTTGTCATGTGTACCTTTGAATCTTGATTAATCAAACCTGGAGCCTTGTCCTCGAGAGTGAGTGCTTGCTTTTCTTCCAGGTCTCCTTCTGTTGTACTAAGACAATACACTATCTTGATAGAAGGTTAGGTTAGAGGATAAGCTCTATGATCAACTTTTAATTCTTCTAATAATTTGATCATAGCTTCAACATGCAACACTGATCAAGATAATTTCATAACAAATAGATGCATATTAGAATAACCACAACTGGATTGCATCATTCCTCTGAATGTGTTGGATCTTGATATCCTTCTGGATCTATGGCAAGAGATCCCTTCTCCTACAAATACTCTTTAGGGTTTAACCATTAAACATATGTGAGTACATACCTCGGATAGCATTTGCAAGTAGTGGCTCCATCTGGTAGCAGTGGTAATTATTACCAAAAACTTCAAGGGTGATTGCAATTGGTTCTATGGTTGCAACTGCAACTGGTACTGCAACTGCAACTGGTTCTAAGACTACAACTGCAACTTACGGTTTTATGAGGAAACCCTAATTTTTCAAACTTCGAATTTTGAAAATCTGATCCAGGGGATAGATGCGCTGAGCTGAGGCGAGTTAGCTGGTGCAGTCAGATTTCTGAAAATCCAACTTTTACTCCTCCAAATCTGATTTGCGGATTTTTGGACTAGTGCTTCTGGTTTTCTGGTACTTCTGGTACTCTGGTACTTCTGGTACTTTTGGTACTCTGGTTTTCTGGTTTTCTGGTACTTTGTGAAACTAGGGTTTCACTTTCTGGGAGATCCAGCCACTAAAAAGGTGCACTCTAAGTGCCAAAATGATCCTTGGGGGAGGGCGCAACTTTCTAGGTGGTTAGAGGGCTGAAAAACTTCACTTTTGAAAAACCCTAATTTTCATGTACGATAACAGTGACGTTTTTCTCTTGCAAAATATGCTTTCTTCAGGTTGGCTCTGATACCATGTTAATGTTTTATGCCATTATTATAGTTCTTTGCATTTCAATAGATAAGAGCAATATAAGAACAAGATCACTGAGAAATACACATTCACAAGAGACACAGCATTTATCCTGGGAAACCCTCTAGGGGAAGAAAACCCAATAAAAACTTCCTTATCATAAATTGCTAATACAATGTTCAAGAGATAACTCAAACCAATACAGATAGTCCTCCCCAAAAGATGCGCCACTCTTCTCCTTCTCTCTCACTGGTAAGTTGTAGTTTGCCTCACAAGAATGAGCAAGTGTGTTGTGTGATAAAGTGAGGCGCTAGCCTCTCTATATATACAAGACTGGCACGTGTGAAGGGGCTTCACTGGCAGGGCCGACCTCACTCTGGGTGGGTAAACCCACCTTTAATTTAATTCTAGGTCTCAATAATAATTGTTGGGGCCGACTTCTTATTCTGCCTATTACAATTGTCCGATGACCAATCCGCAAAAGGGGATTTGGTCCTAATACAATTACCGACATGATTAATCCACAATGGGGATTAATCATGATAATAAAATAACAATAATAATAAGAATACTCTTCGCAATTACATTATTTCAACACTTTAAGAGCAGAGTATTCATGGTGGATATTTGTAAGTGATCTTGCATTATTAATGCAATAAAGGAATATCGTTTGTTGGGGGTTTTCTCCCTGTACCCCAGGCTATATGTGTTGTTGATGTGCTTGCTTACGTATCTACATGATTATTGCAATTCAGTTATGATTCTATATTGTTGAAATGTATTAAGTTGGAATCAAAGTGTTGAAGAAAATAAAGAAACAATCCGCACAAGAAATCAAGTTCATAATTTAACATGGTATCAGAACTTAGGGTGTGATAAGCTTGTTGAAGTGCAGCAGCAAGTACACACAGATCCAAGCAAGCTTGATTAAGTTTCCAGTGTGAGGTCCATGGCATCCTCCATTTCAGTTAGAGCCGAGGATAGGCTCGAAAGAGTTGCCAACTTCAATGTGTGGAAGCTCGGGATAACAAATATTTTGCAGGAGCATGATCTTGAGCAATATGTGACCACAGTGGTGGAGGAACCCACCAATAATGCATGAAGAGCGGCTTTCAGGAAGAGTCAAGCAAAGGCTAAGAGAATCATATTCGACTCAGTCAAAGATAGTATAATGACGGCAATGACTTCATTAATGACTGTCAAAGACTGTATGGATAGCTTGGTGAATCTGTATGAGAAACAGGCTCCAAGTCAGAAGAGGACACTTAAGCACAAGCTTAAGTATTTGAAGATGGAGAAAAGTGAATTTGTAGCATCTTTTTGTTCCAAAATAACCCAGATCAGAGATCAGCTTTTGGTCACGGGTGTCAAAGTGGACGATGATGACTTAGTGCAGGCCATATTTGATGGTCTTCCTTCTTCATGGGAGACCTTCTTATTCAGTGTGAGTGGGAGAGAGATTCAGCCCACGTTTGAGAGGTTATGGCATGATTGCCTCCAAGAGGAGGGTCGCACTGCTACCAGAAGCGAGCCAACCAAAGAAGAGCATTCAGCATTATCATCGAGATTCAAGGAAAAGAAGAAAGTCACTTTCCAAAAAAGCTCTCAGAGGAAGTCAAACACCAAAGGTATGTTCAAAGGAAAAAGTATTGATACATCTAAAGATTAAATGCTTTAGTTGCAATAAGTTGGGTCATTTTGCTAGAGACTGCTAGTATAGGAAGAAAAATCCAAGGAAAGGGAAACATCATGCCTTGTTGAGGATGATAAATCCAAAAGAAACCAGAAAAGTACTCCTAATGAGAGAGAAAATAGAAAAGAATATTACTTGGTTTCTGCTTTATCCAGTACAGTTATCACAGGGCCGAAAACTTGGTTAGTAGACAGTGGTGCATCAAAGCACATGACAGGGTACAAGGAGATCCTCTCAGATTTCAAGACAAAATCTTTTGCAGAGTAGGTTGAGCTTGGGGATGACAAATGTTACAAGATAGAGGGAGTAGGCTCTATCTCCTTCAAATTGGAATCTAGAGCTATGTTTCATGTTGATGAAGTATTATATGTTCCAGGGCTCAGGAAGAATCTACTATCACTTGCAACCCTTGAGGACAAGGGATATTTGTTGATCTTCAAGGAAAGGAAGGCACAACTGTGGGCTAAAAGTAGCCACTTGAGTACAGCAGAACCCATTGGGACTCACAGAGGAGGATTGTACGTCGTGACAGGACAATCAGTTCAAGCATTGGCTCATGATGCGACTAGCTCGACATCTTCATTACAAAGCACTTCTAGATCTGTAGAACATGGTATGTGGCATGTCCTCTATTTCTCTTAGTAAAAATGAAATTTGTAAAGGATGTTTGCTAAGTAAAAATATAAAGAAAGCATTTCCTAGTAGTGACAGCAAAGCTCAGGGCATCTTAGATCTGGTTCATTATGATGTATGTGGTCCCATGTCATCTCCCTCACTCAGTGGTTGTTTGTATTATGTCATTTTTATTGATAATTACTCGAGAAAATGTTGGATATATTTCCTTAAAGCTAAAAGTGACACATTTGATAAATTCAAAGAGTATAAAGCCTTTATTGAAAAGCAGACAGGGAAACACATCAAAACCCTTAGAACAGACAATGGAGGAGAGTTTGAATCTCTCTAGTTTGAGGATTTCTGCAAGGAAGCAGGAATCAAGAGACAGTTGACCATGCCATATAACACTCAGCATAATGGAGTTGCTGAGAGGAAAAATAGGACAATTTGTGAGGCAGCGAAAGCCATGATGTTTGACCAGGATCTGCCAAATTCTTTATGGGCAGAAGCTACCTCAACTGTCATGTATATTCAGAACAGGTGTCCACATGTTATTTTGAGGGACAAGACTCCTGAAGAGGTCTTCTCATGGATCAAACCTGAAGTTGGGCATCTAAGGATATTTGGGTGTTCAGTGTATATTTATGTCCCTAAGGAAAAGAGGACAAAAATGGAACCCTCGAGCAAGAAAGGGGTTTTTGTGGGGTGCAGTGAGAACTCCAAGGCTTACAAGATATGTGTACCAGGTCAGAGGTAGATAGAGGTAAGCAAAGATGTGACTTTCCATGAGGAAGTCGCATTCAAGAAATCCAGAGAGTTTCAGCAAGAATCAAAAGCAGTTCAGCCAGCTTCACCCTCTTCTAAAAAGGAAGAGTCAAATGATCAGAGGGAGGAACCTCATGAAGGGCCAAGTAATGAGCCCCTAGAACCTGCTGAAGAGTTAGAAAGAACTCTTGAAGAACCTCCAGCCAAAAGGAAGCCAGGGTGGCTTAAAGAAACAGTGCAGGAAGCAGAAAAGATAGCTGCTCCCAAAGGAAATTTCAGGGAAAGTAAGACACCTCACAGGTTTGGAGGCTATGTTGCACTGATGAGCAGCATTAGTGATGTCGAACCTTCTTCATTTAAAGAAGCAGATAAATTACAAGTATGGAATGATGCCATGCTTGAGGAATACAGGTCTATTCTAAAGAACAATGTCTGGGACATTGTGCCAAGGCCAAAGGACAAATCAGTGGTCTCTTCCAAATGGATCTAAAAGATCAAACATGCAGCTGATGGGAGTGTGGAAAAGTTCAAAGCAAGATTTGTAGCCAGAGGCTTCACTCAGAAAGAAGGAATCGACTACGAAGAGACTTTTTCCCCTGTAGCCAGGAATACCTCCATTCAAGCTATTATTGCATTAGCTTCAGTTCTTGGTTGGAAGCTACATCAAATGGATGTAAAAACAACATTCTTGAATGGAAAAATTGAACATGAGATCTTTGTGCAACAACCAGATGGTTTTGTACTGCATAACAAAGGCACTCATGTATGCAAGCTAAGGAAGGCCTTGTATGGTCTTAAGCAGGCTCCCAGACTTTGGTATGACAGGATTGATCGCTTTCTTAAAAGCCTAGGCTTTCAGAAAAGTGATGTTGATGCAAATATGTACTTCAAGGTAAAAGAGAACCAACCTGTTATATTAATCCTATATGTTAATGATCTCTTTCTAACAGGAGATGAAAGGCTAATAGCCTGGTGTAAGAGGGAGCTAATCTCAAAATTCGAGATGAAAGACTTAGGCTTAATGCATTACTTCCTAGGATTGGAAGTGTAGCAAAGACAGGGCGAGATATTTCTGGCACAAGGAAAATACACAATGGATGTACTAAAGAGGTTTGGTATGATGGATTGCAAATCCATGTCTACTCCGATGGTTACCAACCTAAGGAAGCTTCATGATTCTGATTTAGGTTCAAATTTGGTGGATCCCACCATGTATAGGCAATTGATTAGATCATTGATGTACATGATCCACACCAAGCCAGATATATGCTATGCAGTGATTGCAATGAATCAGTTCATGACTGAACCGAGACAGAGACACTGGGTGGCAGTAAAGCACATCTTGAGATATCTCAAAGAGACCATTACTTATGGTCTGAAATACACATCTAGTGGTTGTCTATTTCTACATGGGTATGCAAGATGTTGACTGGGCAGGAAGCCCAGTGGACCGAAAAAGTACTTTCGAATACTGTTTCAGTTTAGGATCCATTATGATCTCTTGGTCAAGCAAGAAACAGGGGTCCACTGCACAGAGTATAGCAAAGGCTAAGTACATTGCAGCAAGTGATGCTAGCAAGGAAGCAGTATGGCTCAGAAAATTGGTTTCTGGGTTGTTTGGTGACAAGCTCGAGACGATGATGGTTCACTGTGACAATCAAAGTTGCATAAAAATGACAGAGAACTCGGTATTTCACGACGGGTCAAAACATATTGACATGAACTACCACTACATCTGAGACTTGGTCCAAAGAAAAACTGTAAAGTTACAGTACATAGCCACGAGCGAGCAGGTAACTGATATCCTGACCAAGCCTCTGCCATTGAGACAGTTTGTGCAGCTGAGAGGCAAACTTGGTGTGGCTGAGAATGACTCCCTCGCTGAGAGGGAGTGTTAAATTTGGCAGCATCGACAGTCATTCTCCAATGAGAGGCCATATCGGCCACCCTGAGGCTAGCCAGGGAGATTTGGAGAATCAACCAATCTTATGAGGTATAGACAAAAGCCAGGGGGAACGTACAACCTCTGTGAGTCAAACCAAAAGTCAAGACGAACGAGATGTTGTGTAAGTCTAATGCAAAAGTCAGGGAGAACGTACAACCTCTGTGAGCATAGACAGTCTAGTGCAAAAGACAGGGGGTACATACAACCTCTGTGAGCATAGACAAACTAGTGCAAAAGTCAGGGGAAATGTACAACCTCTATGAGCCTAGTTAAGCCTTGTAAGCCATGAGCAAAAGTGAAGGCATCTAGCAAAAGTTAGGTTGAATATAAAATTCCTATGAGCTAGAAACAAACGATATTCCTAATATTGCAAATGATATAAATGTATTGATCTAGTGTGTTGGCACGTGTAACATTATCCACCATGAAGAGCAATTCGAATTGCCATGTAAAGAGTCAAGTTGTAGAAGTCAAAGTTGCATGTCTAGGTCAAAGTCAAAGTTGTCAAGTTGTCGCATGTGGCATGTTTGCCTGTTGCATGTTGCATGCATGACATGTGCATGCTAAGTTAGTACGCATGCATGCTAAGTCAATGGTGAGTTGTAACTGAAGTCTCAAGTCTAGTTCTATTTTCGAACTAAAGTGTGAAGTTGAGTTATGTCAAGCATGCTTTCATACCTCTAATTCGAACCCTCTCCTCTTCTCCTCTTCACCTTTATAAGCATAGGTCAACCGCTCTCTTCTACACAGTTGTTATGCAGGGTAAGGGTGAAGCTATAGAGACAGCAATACAAGTGCTAAACAGAGGCACGTATCAGTCCTATAGAGGCAGCAATACCAATGCTAAACAGTGGCACATATCAGTCCTATAGAGGCAGCAATACCAGTGCTAAACAGAGACACATATCAGTCCAATAGAGGCAGCAATAACAGCCCCTATCAGAGCTGATGTATCAGTCCATAAGAGGCAGTGTATCTCAGTCTTTGAAGGCAACTCGGATACATCTTCAGTGCTGGCCTGTAACAGAAGTTAAGATATCAGCAAGGTCTCTTAGTTACACAGTCAGGTCAGAGTCAACTCGGCAAGCTCTTTAAGAGCAGAGTATTCATGGTGGATATTTGTAAGTGATCTTACATTATTAATGCACTAAAGGAATATCGTTTGCTGGGGTTTTTCTCCCTATACAGGGTTTCCCCAGGGTATATGTGTTGTTGATGTGCATGCTTACGTATCTACATGATTATTGCTATTCAATTATGATTCTATATTGTTGAAATGTATTAAGCTGAAATCAAAGTGTTAAAAAAAATAAAGAAATAATCCGCACGAGAAATCAAACTCATAATTTAACATCGGTCTTGAGGCTAGATGATTACTTGAATCTTTATGATAATGTGAAGCCTACAATACAGGGCTTGGTTAGTTCTAGATTTTGGATATTCAAAGTTTTCTTTTCTATGAAACAACACTCCATGCTCTTCTCTGTAGAAACTACCATATTGACTGCTGGAAAGCTCACTGTTAGTCTTTTGCATATTAGCAATCCTCTATGGATATATAGAACCTTTCTGGACTGTATATATGTACTCATTTTTTAAAACTTAATGAGTAGACCTTTCTCTTTGGGAAAAAAAGAGATTCTCTGCCAGATACGACCTCAAACATCAATCTCTATTACATTAGCACATTTACTACTATACCCCACTTAATTAAGTCGTTTGGTGAGGGAGCAAGGTTACCAATAATACAGACAGGTTTCATGTTAAGTCAATTTGAACCTGCTTGATCTGTACAATTTCAACCTCCTCGTGCAATTGCATTCTCTGCTCCAATTCATGCCTTTGTTCCTGTATTTTTTATTTATAAATTGGGCCCGTCCAGTTGGTTTTTTGAACCTAGTTTTGGTGTAACAGTTATTTTCTGATTTATCCTCTTCTTTCAAGGTTTTCATAATTAGACCTCGAATCCATTTGATATGATGGGAGTTGCCATACTATTGGGTGCTGCTCTTCTATGTGCTATTCATGATCCTACCGTGGAAAATATTCTATTTGAAGATGGTGATGGTGCAAATATGTTCCATGCTTCTAACCCAACTCAAGCTTAAGAGACTTATTCCATTGTCACTGCCAACCATTTCTGGTCCAAGATTTTTAAGGTTGCTTTTTCTGATAAATGTTGGTTACATTTCTTCATTATTATGATTAAATTTTCTGTAATAGAAGTGTGAGAGTTTCAAAACATCCCACTATCCCAACATTTTGAGCGGTCACTCCACCCATATGTTTCTTCATGTTATTTGTGCCAATAGCCAGTTCATGAAAAAGAGCCATTAGAGTAGTTGGTCTAGCTCTAAACTTATGTGCCCAAGTTTTCTAGATCCGTGCATCAGAAGATCCTCAATCTGAGACTTTTGACAAAAAAAATATTCTCCTGAATCAAGGTATTCACGCTTGGATGGTAGCTCTAGATCAGCCTCATGAAAACCATATATTCCATGAGGAGGTCCTACCCCATTGAAATGCTCTTTTTAATGGAACTATAGCTTTAGCTGGTTGTGATCAATAAACCACTGGCTTCACTTGGTGAGCTGGACAGAAAGGATCATTTGAAACCCTCTAATTGTTTCCATGAGACCAACATATTTTCTTTGGGAACCTGTGAATACCTCTGCTACAAAAAAGGGTTGTGAATATTTTCTTGTCTATTGCTAGATTTGCCTTGGCTTTTGCGCTAAGCTCACAAGGCTGACCTTGACTGTTGCACATGGCTCACAAGGTTTCTGTCCTGCCTTTTGTCTTGGCTCACAAGGCTTGTACGTTTGCCTTGACTCTTGCCATGACTTCACAAGACTATCTCTGGCAGCATCTCTTTCATCCTGACTTTTGTCCTAGCTCACAAGGCTTGTACGTTGGCCTTGACTCTTGCCATGACTCACAAGACTGTTTAATCTCCAAGTCTCCCTGGCTAGCCTCAGGGTGGTCACTTAAGACCTCTCATTGGAGAATGCCTTCTGATGTTGCTACTTTCAACATAACCAGCACTAGAAGTAACTCAATCATCATGGGAACATAACCTGAAAATCAAATCTGCAAATACACAAAGTTTGGGACAGCAAAGAACACTTCATATATATATGTAACATAAGATGAAGTTACAAGTACATACCCATAGTTTAATATAAGTTGGTACAAGCCATGCTCTCTAGAGTCTAGAACCTAGCTAGGCCATCCACCGTAAATAGAAAACCGTAGCCATCAACAACTCCTAGCTAGGATCACTTCCAACCAAAGCTAGTCGCTCCACCAAAGACCCACAACAAGCAAGTATACACACCAGCAAGTCCTCCTTGGCACCTAAACTTGCATCTTGCAAGTGTACCAGAGAAAACAAGAATGTCTCCCTCTATCTTCTCCACATCAAGCACTCCAAGTAGTACTATGGTTTCCAAATGCAACAAAACCCTAGTCTTCTTCTCTCAAAAAAACCACAAGAACAAGTGCTCCCTTTGTTCCTCTAGGGTTTCTCCCAAACCATGGCTTCCCTTGTCTTCATAGGGCAAACATAAACCCTAGTCTTCTACTTGAATCAATTCTAAAACCTTAGCACCCAAGACAAAGAGAACAAACTACAATAAAGAAGAGTACAAGTGAAAGAGACAAGTTCACTCTAGTTCTGACATCTCTAATACATTGACATGATCGATATGAATATGAATGAAAAGACTCTCTCCTCCCTTTATTTATATGAAAGCTAAGGGAGGCTTGTTACCCCCTCTCACCTAGGGGTAACTAGAGGAGATCATTCTTCATGATCGACATTGTAGACAGTGGTCCCAGACATGATGACCAGCGTTCTCCACGAACAACAACCCCTCAGATGCCTCTTCCTCATCATTGCCCAGCGCACTCACTTGATCAGCAAACTCATCTAACAATGGTGGTCTAACACACATGAGGTACATCAGCCATTGTTTCATACAAAGTGTTAATTTAATGCATTGGGCATTCAGGTAAGGATCATGGGTTGTAGTCAAATAATGAATCATGATGCTTGGAAGTTATGCTTTTTGCCTTGTTTCACCTTGGTGGTGATCATATGTGTCTTAGTCAAGTATTGTCACCCTTGGGGAAAAGGGGTACTATTGGGAGGCCTTGATAGGGGTAACGTACGCATACCTTTCCATACTTAACACTTTCCATCTATATTCCTACTGTTGTCCTATCTTTTGGGAGTGGTTTTTACTGTATCCCAAAAAGGTCGGTACTTCATTCTCCTATGAGAAGAAGGGGCTTGAATGCCCAAGGTTGATGAAGTTGTAAGAAAAAATGGAAAGAGCATGTTATAAATTCAAAATGCAAAAGAACAATAGAGGGATATAAATGATAAATCAAAAGCCCGGTTAGCTTGAGCTCTAAACCCTCGCTATGAGGCCATCACCCCAAGTCCTAACGCACTGAATGCATATCTAAAGAAAGGACTTAATTGAATTATCCCAATGTAATAGATGCATAAACTTGAAAAGGGGCTTGCAAAGCAAAACAATGAATATCAAAAGGCAAGATAGAGGTGGAAAGTTACAATGTCGAGGAAAGGGTAACTCAATGCATTAAGCGCTCCCTCTACAAAGGCACTCATGGAGATGAACATTACACGTGACCTTGCATGTCAATGGCACCATGACCATGAAGTAATCCATGTCATATCATTCACTCACACTTACACTTTGATTGATTTCTCGGGAAATACTCCTCTACTTGGGTACTGGGACACCTAATAGGGCTCTATTATGGTCCTCCCATACTTAAACTCGGCAAATTGAATAAAGTCATAAGCTAGTGTGAAGTTTGAAGAAGATACCTAATGTGAATTACTTATGTGGCTTTTGCATTAAATTGTGACTCACTTTTTATGATTCTAATGACTCTCGTATCCATGATGGTTGGTCTCACTTGATTCTCTAAGCCCTTGCTTGATGATGACGCACCCTTTGGCATGGTCCTTTGGAGGACGTTTTGATGTTTCTCCCACACTTCATGGAGGTCGTTGGAGCCTTGATGAACGTTGGACCATGTGATGACTTAGCATGTTTCTTGACACCCTCTGACACCTCCTAGACCTTGGACGTTGCACCTGGGAGCTAAGACATTGCACCATGAGCTTGACATGTCACTAAGTGAGTAGGGAGCCCCCCACCATGGACGTTGCACCCCTTGAGGAAGATGAGGCTTGGTTTGATGACATGGCATATGTTGATGATAATACACCCATTGGGATGGGGTCTTGGATCCTTTTCTCTTGATGACGTTGCACCCTAGCTTGAGGACATTGCATATTAGGCGATGATGTCACACTTGAGGATGATGTGACATTTGCTTGGGCCAACCGAGCACTTGGATGATGCATTGGCACTCTGGATGTGACCTTGATGAGGAGGCATGATTTTTTATGATACCTTGCACCTTTGGAGAGAGACGTGACATTTGGAGCCTTTGTACCCCATTTGGAGATGATGCTACCCTGAATGAGGATTCTACACTCACATGTGTGGCACTTAAGAGGACGTTTTTCATGTTTTTACATTGTATCATTGTTTGAGGCATTTTTGGGGGTCCGCCTAGACCTATCCACATTGTATCATGGATATTATTATGTTTTAGGGCCTTTTAGGAGGATATTAGCTAAATGAGGTGAAGCGCTTGGTCTCCCCATACAAATAGAGGAAGTGTTCCTTCATTTGAGATCATTGCAAGTTGTGGAGGATTACTTCTACTTGTCTCTTATCTATTTCTCTTTCGTCTATGGATGGATGACTTATGCGCCTTCTAGAGAGATGATCTATGGATGCTTTTTCATGCTTGATGGATGATTTCTTGGTTAGGATTTCATGGATGAGCATTGATTTACCTAGTAAGTGATCTTTAGAGTCTCTAATGATTTATTTATGAATGTAGTAAGTGTAAATGTTCTTATCAAAGTGGTGATAGTGCATTTTACCTTGTATTTTCTTGGATAGATCTTGTCTTGTAAACCCTAGGAAGCTCTGTAGTGGACTACCTTCCCTTAATAATCATTTTTTTGAAGCTTGTTAAAGGACATAACAATATTTTCTAGGGTTTGTAGTTGACTACCCTAGTTGTGTTCATGTAGGATAACTTTCTAAGGTTTGTAGTGGACTACCCTAGGGTTTTATCCAAGATCCATTTTGATTTCATTTTCTAAAGGTTGCTAGAAGACATAGGATGGCTCCTTAGGGTTTGTAGTGGACTACCCTGATTTCCCTTCTAAAGGATAGATACCTAGGGTTTGTAGTGGACTACTCTAGTGTTTTATCCTTAGGTTCTTTCTTTCACCTTTTCTCTCCAAGGAAGTTTATAGTTTGACTCCATATGCCCAAGAGGAATAATCGGCACTAATCTTTCTCCCTTATAGTAAGTTTTAAACCCTTAATTCACCTTTCTTTTGTTGCTCTAGGGTTAGATTAGGGTTTGTGGCCATTTACTTTTATTTTCAGCCATAAATGTGCTTGACGTCTAGGGTTTAATTAGCAAATAATCTTCAAAGTGAATCTTGCTATCATTCATTGCATTGCTGATTTAATTTTCAGCCCTTTAGGGCTTTTGATGTCCTGTTATAGCTGTTATATGCCGTTTACATTTCAGCAAGTGATTGTTGCTAAACCCTAGTTTAACTCGTATTATTTCAGCCCAAGTTTCATTAATTTCTTACTTGTTTAGAGGGATGATTTATTGCTGCTGTTATAACTTAATATATTGATGAAGTTCATCATCTTTGACACACGTTTTGCAACAGCCATAGATTTTCCTTTATTTTGTAGTGTTTGGAATATCTCTTTGACCTATTTTAACTTGCTAAACATCATTAATTGTCTTAGATACCGCACACATACAAATCTGGAAATTGCTTCTTTGAACCACCTTATACTTACCTTGAAGACCTTGATCTAGTAGTGATGTTTGAGTAGCTAATGTAGGAGGTCATAGACTTGATCTTCTCTTGCTATAGGATTCTTTGGTGTTACTAGGGAAGCCTCCGTTGTGTTGGATCTCATCCTTCACTAGAACAAGGTGTTAGATTATGTAGCTCGGGTAGGTACTTCCACACTAGTGGTGTCTAGTAGTGTGGAAGGGGCCCCCTTATGTCTAGACAACTTAATGTTGGTGGGGATCACTTAAGTCAACATGAGATTAAGTCACAGTAGTTGGATGTGACTTAAGTTGTCTCAATGCTTGATTAAGTCACCACCATCAAATCTAGATCTTGAAGAGAAGATCTAAGGGCCAGGGTTGAATTAGAGAAAAGGCTAGGGTTACAAATAACCTATGCTGCATTGGTTTTCGGGATGGGGGAATGGCTGGGACGAGGGGACGCATCCCCAGGACGGCTAGAGCACACCCCCAAATTTTTTAGGGGACGACAGGTTGGGGACGGCAATAATAATAAATAAATAAATAATATATATATATATATCAAAAAATATTAAAATTCACCATAAACATTTGTAGTTGCTTCAAGCTTGTAAGCATATCAAGCTATACTATACAGTATTATGCACAGCCCTTACACTTGCCAATTCTGAAAAAGCTTGACCAATTTAAAAAAGGGTCGAGTGACATTTCATTATTGGATGCTAGACAAGAGCAATTTTAGCTTTAGGAAACTTAAATGAAAAATGTCTCTATAGCAGTTTTTCTTACTCATATTTCTTGTTAATGACGATTATGTTAAAACATAAAAGGCATTCCCTTCTCAATAGGTTTTGCAGATTTTTATGGTTGTGTTGAAAACCACTATAAAACACTTTGGTTCTGTAAAGAGATTAGATTCATATTTCAGATTAAGAATGTGATTGAATAGGAATTTATTCAAACATTTAGTGCCCAATCAAAGTCACTACTATTCGATTGTTTTCACAATGCTTGAGGTTGGGATGGTGGAAGCACTATAATTGAATGACTCCTGAAAACCCATGTACAATATGTAAAAGCTAAGATGACCAGAAAAATGAGAAGAACAGGAACAGTAACCATAAGGATCGGCCCTTTGAAATGTTGCATTTCTTGTTTTTTTGACATGGAAACTTTGTTTGTTGTAACCTTGTTGCTGAAAATACAATATTTAAATCACCGGAAACCCAAATCAAGACCCATCATACAAAACCCATGTTTTGAGATACAACTTTTACAACAGATTTAGATTCAATGCATTACAAAAATAATGAATGGGAAAAATGATCTTATTGTCCAATCATCAATTTCCATGATTTTCAAGACTGAAGATATGCCTTGAATATCCCCAAAATCTGCCCAAAAAAATCCCTGAAATGTGCCTAGAACATCCTTGAAATCTGTTCGTAACATCCCTGAAATCTGTCGGGAACGTCTTGGGGATGGCCAACAAGTCCCCGAGTCCCCAATGACGTCCCCAGCAATTTGGGTAAGTTTCCTAAGGGTCCCCAAGTCCCCAGTATGCGGGAACAACGGGTACGCAAGTTTTTTTTGGGGGGACGAGTCCCTGTGCAACATAGCAAATAACTAAGGAGGCCTCATTTCTCAACATCTCAAGAGAGAAGTCAAACAGAGGGTGAGTGGTTCTTCAAGGGAGATCGAGTGACTGGTTAAGGCGAACCAGTGAAGAAGGCTAAGTAGGGTCGAGCAGAGAGGTTGAGTAAGAGCAAGGAGAAGTCAAGTCGAGGCAAGCAAAAGAAGATAGGGGCTAAGTAAGAGCCCAAGAAGTCTCCTAGGGAAAAATTATCAAAACCCGCAACAGATAAAAAGAAGATTGTACCAATCGTACGGATTGAGGATGAGAGAGGATCGTGCCAATAGAAGATTGAAGAGAGGGTCGTACCAATACGGTTGAGGAGAAAAGAAGTAAATACATACTGATATCTATGGCAGTGTGATCACCTGCAGCAAAGAAAAGGAGAACCCGAGCCGTACTAAGAATTTTGTACATCAGTACGACCGCCCAGCAAAGAAAATCAGAATCGTACAAAGTCGTACAGCCTGTACGGCTTTCTATTTTGTCAAGTATAGTTGGGTTTTCTGTATGTATCTCAGACTGAAGAATTTAAATAAGGTTTTGCCCAGAGGAGTGGGATTTCCAAACATCTGTTTTGATAATCTTTTGTGTGGTTGTTCATGTTATTATTCTGCTAATGGGTATTGGATAAAATGTGTGTTCTTTTCACTCAAGTCATTTGGATCAGAAATTTACAATCTCTGCATATGAGTTTATGCTAGTTTATGCATATGTCTGCATATGAGTTTATGCTATTTGGATCTAGTAGTGATGTTTGAATAGCTAGTGTAGGAGGTCGTAGACTTGAGCTTCTCTGGCTATAGGATTCCTTGACATTACTAGGGAAGCCTCCCTTGTGTTGGATTTCATCCTTCACTAGAATGAGGGAAGTGATTGCTAAGGTGACAGTGGTAACACTTCCATGTTATGCTTGTCTAAACCCTTGTGAAAGGCTTTGCACAAAGGTGCTAGATATAGTGATAACAAGGCCAACAATAACAAAGTGGATAATGTCCATCGAGAAAGGGTCCCAAGGTGAGTGCTCAACAAGAAGTGTCCAATGCCCTTCCAAAAGCCTCCAATGTTCCCTCCTAAGCCATGTCACCTCTAAGTCCACCATACCTCCATGAACACTGCTCAACCCACCCAAGCGTCCTCAAGTCAAAGCACAAGCCTCCATGCAAGCTACCAAGTGTCCCCATGATGTCTAGTGCTCAACACCCTCCTCCTAGATGCTCAACACTCCTCCAAATGGGTCATCCTCCCAAGCAACCAACCAACCTCTATGCACGTGCCTTATGAAGACTGTCACCAAGCCACGTAGGTCTCCAACCTCCTAAGCAAATGCACCACATAAGCATCAAGTCAAGGCATAGCAATCCACGAGTGGGTTATCTCCAATGTCTATGTCCATCACTATACAACCATGTGTAGTCAAGACATCATGCACCCAACATCACATGAAGTGCCCTCAAGTAGGGTGTAAACACTTTCAAAGTAACCTTGAAAGCTAACACTCACCCCTTTACGAGGAAAGTGTTTTCACAAACACCAATTTACTCCCCTTGCATCTCGACCAAACCTACCATCTACAAATTTGAACCTGCTATAGTCTTGAAATCAATTATGTCCCCTAGAAGGGAATTGCCACCCAAACATCATCTCCTCCATCAAGGCATCATACCTCACTTCCTCAAAACAATTAGAAGGCTCACAAATGGATGTAGCCAATGCAATTTGGTTAGCATATCTCCTAGGAGGTATACTCTCCCTCATTGAAGATCTAGGCAGTTCTACGTGTTTTTATGCATCATGCAATGTTTGAGTAAGCCATCTCAACTTCTTGGAGACTGAAGTAGAGGGTAAGGACATATCCTCCCTTGAGCTCTCCTCACCCACACCTCGATTCAATTCTTCTCTTACTTTTGAATCAAATTCTGGAACAACAACATCCTCACTCCCTTCAATCATTGAAAGAGATACATGTGACCTAGAGGAGCATACATCCTCGTCAAACTTCACATCTCGCCTCACCATAATCTTCCACTATGCTAGAATGTAGATCTCATATGCTTTAGAAGCTTCATTGTATCCAACAAAACAAGATACTATCACAGTAT
This sequence comes from Picea engelmannii, assembly GCA_009831015.1. Classification (NCBI taxonomy): domain Eukaryota; kingdom Viridiplantae; phylum Streptophyta; class Pinopsida; order Pinales; family Pinaceae; genus Picea; species Picea engelmannii. Next base: position 291,225 of record ML777014.1, on the reverse strand, counting down.
CTCAAACCTCCCCTCTGTTAGTGGCTTGACCACATGTGTATATGAAGGAACATAACATTGGACCATTAGGAACATGCCAAACTCCAGTCTCCAGCATCCTTCATATCAACTTCATGGGCAAAAATCTTCAGGCACCACACCATCAATTGTTCAGGACTCCCTACAAAGATGATCACATCTCCATACAAGACCAACACAAGTAGATAAAATCAATTAAGACCATAAAGATAAAAAAACTCCACAAATTTCATCCATTTTGAAATACCCAACTCATAGTGCAAACACCAAGCACACAAGGCCTCTATCAAAATGTAAACACAAGTATCTCACCCATGCATCTAAAAGCTTCCGACAATTGAAGCAAAATCCTCAACAGGGTCAACTCCCTCTTTCCGAGAGAATCCTCTGGTCACTAGAGCAAGAGTCTCATCAAAGTCGACTCCCTCTTTCTGAGAGAATCCAACAACCCTATCCTAGTACTCTTCAATACTTCCATCAAATATAAGCTTGGAATCAATCACTTGTTCCATAATAGGTTTTGAACATATCTCCATGACATCCTGATGCATACTCTACATGTGCCTCCTCAAAACAAGAAGGCTCACCCAACATCCCACTAATATGTACAAGTGCCAAAGGACTAGCAGGTAACCTATAAAGGCCACCATCCAACCACCTATCCAACCTGTCACACGATTTTCTTGTGAACTATATTAAAGGTTGTTATAAAATCTGTTGGTTTGAATGGTTGGAGAGTAGGGTTTGTTGAAGAAATCGTTGTAGATCTACTATCTTCTTATGATTTCAACAATATAGCATTACATTATACAATGTCCAAAATATAAAATGAGCTATACAAATTCACTTAGCTCTCAAAAATTGAAGCCAATAAACTTCGAGTTATTATCATACAAAGTTTCATACAACATAGGTTAAAATCTACTAAAAAGACCCAAAAAGTGCTTCTAGTCCAACCCACACACCTTATTATGACCGCTACTAGAGTTAGGGCCTGATTTCTGCCAAAATGTGAAGCTTGTCATTACATGCATAGGCCATTGTGGTAGGTAGTTATGCAGGCCATAGTACTTGTTGTATATGCTCAACTTGTTTCATCTACGTGTTGTATCCATCCAAAGCTTTCTTACACATGGCTTCTTATCTTGTAAATTCCAAAACAATAGGATAATCATGCGTTTTGTGATTTCTACATTCTCCAATGAGCTTCATTCTCTGGTATAGGGACCTTAAGCCCTCCACGCTTTCCACGTTCTCATATAATCCACCCGATGCTATTTTATTTGCATTAGTGGAGTTTCAACCTTCTTTTGGGCCTAATGGAGATTCATACATTTCACCCTTAAGGATTAGTTGCTAACTTGGGTCCATACTTTGAAACAATAAGATTAACTTTAGAATAATTTCTGCTCAAACCCAGCATCAATTAAAAATTGACAACCCTAATTTAGTTTTTGGTTCTACTAAATATTTACAAAATTGATATTAAAGCAATTTTTTGTTTGGTTATATAGGATTTTTCATGGAGATCATATTAAAATTTAGTCCTATTGTTTGTGGAAGGTGATCCAGACATTATCTAGATTTTTGTCATGTCATTGGGAAGAAATAAGCCTTGGAGCAAGAAGGTTCTTAAGAGACCCAAGACCTATTGGAATCAAGATTTCCTCATTTGCTTACAAAGGAAAGTGTTTGAGCATACAGGTTTCTCCATTTGCTTAGAAAGGAAAGAGTTGAGCACACAGGTTTCTCCATTTGCTTACAAAGGAAAGAGCTGAACACAGTACAAAGAACGACTCCACAACCAGTTCAGGACACTCCATTTGTGAACTGCTGAGAACTGGCCGATCTTAATTTGGTTGACGAGGAGGCATCAACAATAGCACCTTCAAGTGGACATCACAACAATGTTGCCAATTCTACAAAGTATGACCGTGATGATTATTTGGAGCTTTTAGATGGAGAAGATATTTTTGATTATATGGAATTGTAACTTGTAATGAAGTTATGAGCATTGATTATGATAGGACACTCCTTTTGCAATTTGTACATATTCATTAATGCATGTCATATTGTACAACTCTCCATAGTATGATACTAGATAGCAATGATGGTGATCTATCATATAACTCCTTTAAGAGGCTTCTAATTGATGAATGGCAATCTGAATTTTTTAAGTCTCATGGCTTTTTACTTATGTGTGTGTGTGTGTCTTTCCCCACCGTCATCATGAAAGGGTTGAAAAATTTCCTCCAAAGGCAGATTTTGGTGTAACATATTTTAATCTTGCGTCGATGACTCGTGTTTTCCTTATTGAGGGGTTTTTACCTTGAATATAAAACCCATTTATAACAACTTATTTTTTGTCAAAACTTAATACATAATCAATGATTGACTTGAATTTTATTGCAGAATCTACCTAATTGATGCAAAGCAATCAACTAGTGACCAAAGTAAACTAAGGGCCATTTTGCATGGACTGATATTTCAGATTAAATTAAAGCAAACAAGCGAGAGCAAATAACTGAAGTGCAGATAACTTTCATAAGGTGCCTCTAGCTACTTTATCATACTTTAATTAAAATATGCAAGATTTGGTCAATTTAATTGAATTGACTTTAACCTGAACAAAACAAATGGGCATTAATTGACCTGCCTTTGCAAAACGGCCCTCTTTAACCAATCCAACAATTTTAGGGCATTGTTATGATAGGCAAAGTTTGCATCAATATGCTACTCAATATTTTCTCTAAACTACAGACATATGGATCCACATATAGTTTTCCTACTGTAAGGTTACTCCTATCCCCCTTCCAAGACTCCACTGTAACCTGGATCTTAATCCATCAAAGCCAGCAATATAGAATAAGCGATAGCCTTTGGTAGTAACTACATTTTGAAATTTCATCATCCCAACCTTACTTCGATATACTACCTCTAAATATTTTGCATGACAGGGATATCAAATAAATTTCTCTTCTTTGATCACACTCGAAGTCCTGGATTAGAATTTAGGATTATTTTCCCCCGCTAAAGTAGGGTTTCCATCCTCTGCCTATACTTTATACTATAATTCTGACGCTGACCAAAGTTTTGTAGCATTCTGTCTGTTGACTTCATCCTAGTTATGGGCTAGAAAGACAAACTGTAATTTACAAAGATAAGAAACATAATTAATAGACTCGTTGCTTCTTATGGCAATGTGCCTGGTTCTTATGTTATTACCTTTGTGAAAAGTGGTTCCAAATAAGATCAAGATATTGGACAAAAATACTGTAAATCATCATATTAGTCTGGCAAGCTTACTTTTCACAGCGGTACTTGTTGTTTCCATCGAGCAGCTCCGACTGAAAATAACGACAAAAGGCTTCTTTCAACGAGCTTGCATGCAATATATCAAGGCTGATATCCATAATCTCGTCCATCTTGTTCGACTCTGCTCCGCAGGAAAGGCACTTGACTTGGCTTTGTAACACACCGCCAAAAATATCTTTAATAATGGTGTCAGGCTCACTCTTTGATGCCTCGCCTCCTTGCCTATCCCGTGCCTTGTACAGCTTAACACAAACGTCATTGCAGGCCTCGATTAAGTAACGGAGAAATTCGTGAGCATCTTCCTGCCTTCCAGACCTGAAATGCTTCGCAAAAAGCTCTAAAGAGCTCTGGATCTTCAAAGGAGCGTCAAGCGGAATGTCGCTGTTTAGAGACTTCGTGATCCGCTTCTCCACCAAACAAAAGGGGCAGTGGCCGTTGCAAGATTCGCCTGTCAACATTTCAATCAATTTTAGCCAGGATCACCAAATACCTTTTTCGTTGTTTTTCTCTAACAAAACATTTCGCTCAATTTTAACTACCAGGTATGGAATCTCACTAACATTTCACACGCACTGAATTTTAACCACAGATATTCATTTGTTTCCTTAATTTTGCCTTTGTTTGGCATTCCATTCTGCTTTAACAACGAGGCATCAAATCTTGCTAAGGAAGAAAAAGCACAGCAAGGTATTTCAACCGCGACACCAAATTCCATTTTTTATTTCAATTTAAAGTCGGTTTCTTTTCCGTATGCCAATGCACAACAGAGGAATCATCAATCTCTGATAAAAGAAACATCATTCGTGACACGGGAAATTTTATAAACAATCGCATATAACAGAAACGACACGCAATTCTCCAGCGTGAACATTGCTCTATGATCTTAAAAGATAATTTCACACAATTCTAGGGTTTGAACTATGAATTTTTTAGAACGAAAATGAAAAAGAAAAAGGCAATTCTAGGTTTAGAGCTATGAAATTTGCAGAAATTAAAGACCTGTACTTACATACAGAAGAATGCTGGTTTCTGAGGCAAAAATTCGCCAGAGGAGCCGTGTATGTAAGACATTGAAGCACGCTGTTGAGATAGCACGTATTGCCGAGATTTCTGAACCCCACGGGCGGGCTCTTGCGACGAACTGGCCGTTGCCACGTCATTTCCAAGGCCATCTGTGGCTCTCCTGAAACCCTAACTCCGCTCCTACCATGCCCTGCCCTACGATTCTTGCATGGTTTCCATTGCTGCTGTTAAGCGAAGAAGAACGAGCATAGCAGCGGAAGCTGCTTCTGCTTCTTCTCCTCGGCTCCCTTTTGTCTCTGTATTTAAATATTCCAATGTTTTTACTTCTTCCGAGCTGGGGACGCATGGAGAAGTACCACCTAAAAGCTCCACGGGGTTTTGTGATATTAATAAATAATATTAGTTTTGGGACACCCATCCTTACATCAGGATTTAGATCAGCATGGCCCCTTTAAATGTTGGTCACGGTCAAATATCATTTTGAGGAAAGTCTGATTAAAACATTCCGTGAGGGTCCGAGGACACCCATCCTTACATGACCACACCACTTCATGGACTCTTAAGTCCATTATACATCCCACGTGTTTGATAATGTGTATAATGGCCTCTACACGTTTAGATTTGGGGGCGCGCTGTGAGTGCAATGATGGAGTTAAGGGATGGAATTTGAGGGTTAAATCATTTTAATTGTAATTAATTATATTATCGGTTGTCAAAATTAACAAAAATTGATTGATAAGTTTGAATTTTCATAAATGGAATTGTAATTATGTTAAATATTTTAATTGTAATTAACTATTCTGTATTATCAAGGTTAATAAAAAAATGATTAATAAATTTGAATTTTCTTAAATTAAATTAGAATCATTAAACACATTGAAATAGATTTTCAAATATACGTATGCCTAATCTAAGAGATATAAAGATATTTATCCATTTTACACATATGAATATAAAGATATTTATCCATTTTACACATATGGATAGAAAAATTAGATTTCATTAAAAATCTAACTAATAACTAATGAATAAATTGAACCTTTTACTAATAATCACAACTATAGTTTCATGCGCCAAATCCAATTAAAAAAACACAAAAATAGGTTGAAATAGATGTTGTTAATGCCACAAATGGATTCAAAGGTGTCAAAATACTCACAATGTGAACCTCGATGAATCAATTTCATCATTCTACCTTGCAAAATCAAAATTTGTCATATCCAAGTGAAAAAAACGCATCGAATCGAGCCAAATCATTGAGTTATTAATCTCACTAGTTATTATATGTTCCCGAGGATTCATATTAAATGCACAAATCTTATGTAGGATATATACGTACAAAATTTGGTGAGCAAATAGAGTAATGATGTAGTTTTAGTAATTGTTTAGTATATAAACTAATGGCATTCATCAAAATTTAGCAAAACAAAAGTATATGGTTTTGAATAATTTAGTGGTTTTTTTTTTTTATGATTTTTTGAGTTTTAGGTGCATTCACAGATTCCCAAAACCTATTAGGGCATAATGGAACCATGAGCATGACCATAATTTAGATGGAACTAAATGCATAAAGCTTGGTGAGTGAATAGAGTAGTGATGTCGTGTTGGGGGCTATTTGTGTAGTGGAAGAAACATTTCTTGTTCAACAACCCTTGACAAGATTTAGCAATTTAATTGATTTAATGGATTTTGGGAATTTTTAGGGTTATAAGTCAATTCAAAGATCCCAAAAAACTTATGGGGTGTGGTGGAACCATGAGAAGAACCATGATGTTTGTCAGAATCACACCATAATTCATCGCCAAAAAGGTGGGGGGTTGTCGATAGTTTCCACTAGTGGTCCATGTGGCCCCAGGTTTTTTAGAAGCATAAAACCACAACTCAAAAAATATTTAACTTGGTAAATAAACAACATCAGTTCTTTATAGGGAAAAAGTTAAAAGCAACAAACTTAGAGGATGGCAACCAATGGAGAATAAACCTCCAAAGACAATGCCCAAAAAGCATGTAAAAAATTGATACATGTAGTGTCGACTAAAATACCCAACCCTAGCTCTCAGGGTGTAGAACAGTTTGTGATGGAGTGTATTGTTAAGGCACTCTGTTATGTGAAGCCATCAGTTTGAAACCCTTGACTAGCCTTGTGTGTCGCATGAGGGGTTGCGTTGGCATGCCTAAGGTTATAGTGGTAGCAGTTGGATAACACGACCATGTGTCACGCGAGTACGTGCTCGACTAGTTGTTAATTTCCTCGGTCAAAAAAAATGTCCAACCCTCCATTCAAGGAGTTGTGATGTGGATATAGACTCAATATCTCCTTTTTTTATAGGGAATGTGAGTTTAAAATCACTAAAGTGGGAAGAAGAAACATCATACATCAAAGAATTCAAACATGAAAATGAAATATGTGTCTTCATCTTATTCAAAGGATATTAAGGGGTGTGGAGTCAACAAAGTTTCTATCCATTACACATCCATTCTTTGAATGAAAATAAATAAAAAAATGGGGGAAAAAGAAAATTTTGTTTTTTCTTCTTTGAGACTAAGAATAAGAATGTGACAAATCAATTTAAAAATAAATATATATATTTTTAAAAATAATAAAAATTGATAAATCATAAACTAAATAGAATCCAGTAAACTCTAAATATGTAAACTTCAATTTAAAAAAAAAAAACAAATATCAAACCTTCAAACCTTCAATAATTAGTAGCCAAATCATTCATATATATAAAACTCACATATTATCTCTAATATTTATAAAAAAAAATTATAAAATATTACAAATTTAGATTTTTTATTTACCGTGAAAATTACATAAACAAACAAGAATGTAAATAACATTACATGCACATAAAAGATTCAATGTTGATTTCAATTGCTTGTATTATTTTTTTAATTATAATTACATAATATTAACCTTAAATCTCAAAGATATTTATATAACTAGTTTTCTAATTAATAACCTTTACTTTGTTGATGCTTAGACACGTCATAAGAGATGGCTCATTATTAATACCAAGTGTTTTTTATACAATTCATTAAAATCCATTACAAGTGCACAAAGAGTGAAAACACATTCAATGTTTCACTTCATCATTATTTGGTTAAAACAAATCATTAACATCAATATGAATAAATAAGCTTGTATTACTTTCAATAACAACTATTTTAAGAGCACGTTAATATTGATCCAATACAAACAAATGAAATTAGTAGCAAAGTTGCTTATACTTGTCTTTTAGAAAATGGTTTTTTTAAATGTTTTAATGTAGTAATTGTATATAATTCGTGAAAAAGAAACACTACACTTAAATTTTTTAATAATGTAATAATTTTTTGAAATATTTTAAGGTAGTAATTAACTTTTAATATTGTATCGCTTGTGCATTGTCTAAAAGCACAAGAGAAGTGACACTTCAATTCCAAATATAGGAGTGCATCGGGAATTTAAACATAATCTCTTCCTTGTTACAAGTTATTGGTCATGTGGTATCTGTAAGGTGAGTGTCATATATATTTCCTAATCATTTTGATGTTATAAAATATGTGATTTAAAAAAAAAATTGTGGGAAAACCGATTAGATTAATTCATATCGTCCATTGCTAAATGCATGTTTTATTCAATGCTTATGATGTTCATAGAAATATTTCATTCATGGTGGGTATTCCTAAATAAAAATTTCACTCAAATTATTAACATTTATTCATAAATAGAATTAAACATTTGTAATTCGAATATTTAATCTCTCAAATTTTAATAAATTTAAATATGTTTAAAATAAATTTATATTATCATAAATAAAATTAAGACAACATTAAAGAATGAAAGCTAATGAAGTTAGGAAAACAGTATATATTGGAAATGGAATTTTGTTATTTCATGAAAATAAAACCTAAAATTTAGAATAACTTTGTGAGCATAATTGTATGCATTTTAACCTACTCCACACACCACATATTATATATTAAAATATATTTTACAAAATAAAATGTTAAAGACAAAAAATTAATTTTAAAATTATCAAATATACTTAAGGATATAAATAGGTGCTAAATAGTTATATTATGTGTTTACTTAATATTTTTGTGATAAAATATTTCATTCTAGTAGAATAATATTGTCTTATATATAAGAGTTAAAAATAGATGGTAAATAGTTATATTATCTTTTGACTTAATATTTTTTGTGATAAACCTTTTGTAAATATTTCATTTTAGTAAAATAATATTGTCTTATATAAGAGTTAAAAATAGATAACAAATTAAAATATTTTTTAGTATCAAATTTGTTGTTAGATTTTGAATTGTGATGTTCATGGATGGTAACTTTCAAATTTAAAGATCCAAACAATATATTTGTTGACTAGGATACATTATAAGTATTTATGCAAGCTATGCAATGTAAGATATCGAAAATTGAGTTGGACCTAGAACCAAACAAGATGGCATGATTGTAGTTGCATGAATAAATCTAAACAATATCTAAAAAGTTATTGTCTTATTGAAGCAAAATTAAGACTATTACGTGTGAAACCTTAGACCATGTATATGGATTGATTAAAATATTTGCAAAGGAAATAATGAAGCAAAAATGAGATATAAAAGAGTACTTTAAAGTATTATGGATAGGATTATCAATTTATTTTAAAAAGGTTTTAGAGACTTCATTTTACACTTGTGACATTGTGAATAATTAGTAACAAGTATATCTATTTAATTCTACTTTAACTTTTAAAGGCATGGAGTAATCAGTATCACTTTTATTTTGCTTTAAAGTTATGCATAAATTATTACAAGTTTCAATTGTTACATACAATTAATTAAAACATTTCTAAGAGAGAGTTGGGACTACTTTAATTTTAAGAAAAATAAATTCTCAGATAAAACTGTGTTGTTAGCATTGTTCAACTATATAAAAATTTTGGAATCCTCTCTATATATATTGCATACCATTATGATTCAACATGATTGTAATTGAATTAGTTATAGAGGTTGTGCATTGTCATTCATTAATAAGGGTGGGTGAAATAATAGACTCACCCAAAACTAAATTTGAATTGGAAAGATAAGGATTGAAATGAACTCAAACTATACAAGATTGTGAGATTGCAATTACATAACATGGTGTTATGTGAAAGCAAGTTTGAGAAATAAACATAATTAAAAATAAATAAAAATCATATTTATTTAGTTCCATACATATTTAAAGTTTTTCCTTGTATATCTTATTATTATGTGTTTGATCCTCACTTGATTTCTTATTATAAGGAGTTAATGTAAAACATAGAATGTGTTCTAGCAAGAAGGTTTTTTAAAATCATTAAATTAAAGTTCTTCTAAAGCTATTAAATTAGTCAAATATATATTTTTTTAAACTAAAATTCTTCTAAAGCCATTAAATTAGTTAAATATAATTATTTTTTAACATATTTACTAATGCATTAAATGTATATAAATCATTAAATATGAGTATCCAACACTCCAAATGAGTGTAATGTTTTTTAAAGATTATAAAATCATTTCACAATATAATTTTATCATTTCTAAAATATAAGTTTACTACTAAAAAATGTAGTTTAAAAGGTTTATGAAGTTTCCAGAAAAAATCAAAACCTAAAATGTAATAAAAATTATAAAGTTTTAGTTTGTGAACTTCAATAAGCATTTAAAATTATAAAATTTTAGTTTACCAATTTTTGAAAAGGTAATTGAAAATGAAACATTTCAATAAATACATAAATAACTAGAAAAATAAAGGTAATTGAAAATGAAACATTTCAATAAATACATAAATAACTAGAAAAATAATTCATATTAAAGTAAAAATCCATATTAAAAACAAAATTTACATTCTATACATATTTATAAAAAATATAAAAAAAGTTTTTCTCACTGCGGCCTCGGGTTAACAATGTTCAAAGAAAGTAAAAGTATAAGCAAAATTACATTGCATGAGAGATAATAGTAGTTATTCATCTTTGGTACTTCCCCTACTCTACACAATAGTTTCAAATATTTTATAATAATTTTCCATTTCAATGGGTCGGTGGTACAATCAGGCTGAGCATAGAACGGGACCCACAATGATGGACACATCAGCCTAAAAATCTCTGACAGTTTTGGGGAACATAATGGCAAAACAAAAGGTCCTTAGAAGGAATGAGCTAATTCAACGTAACATTTATAATTATATAATATTGTTTACTTTTGGGAAATTCATATTAGTTAATTTTATTTTTAATAATAAATATTTGATTTAATGAACAAGAAAACAATATAGTTTGATTGGACAGACATACGGTTGTAAATTTAAATTTTGGATTGAAATAATAAACGAGAATGTCGTCGTCAATACCGAGCAGCCGGCGGGAGAATAAGACTCCAAGTTAATTAGCCAATAGAAGAATAAATAAATAAATTTAAATATTTAAAAATAATAATAAAATCTAACATCTAAATTAAAACTATGTACAACATGGAGAAATTTTTGGTCAACGGATAAAGTAATATATATTCAACACTCATCGATCGCTACATACACTGCCTACGGCAGGTATAACAAGGGCAGCGGAGCAGCGTAGTCCCTGCCGAATTTAATGCAATTAAATGGAAGAATGTTCATAAGGCAAAAATATTCCAATGTTGAAGTATGATTATAATAGCATTCTAATGTTGTAGTATGAGAAGATGCAGTTTTGTGAATTTTATAAAAAAGTATAGTTGCAAACTAGAGTAGAGTGTTGCGATTTGAGTTTTCTTTAGTTTTGGTGTCTAAGGCATTTTGAAGTTGGTGTTAATCATTTTATAAATGAATGTGTTGTAAGGATTATTTGGTTACAATAAAGTAGCGTTGTGAAAATAATTAAAAAAGAAAGAATAAATAAATTTAATTTGAAAACAATATTGTGCAATTAGATGGTGTGATGCAATTGAATGGTAAATATTCTAATAAAGGCTAATTTATTGTGTGTTTGATTTTATTGGATCGCGGACATTGTACATAACAAAAGAGAAGGAAGCAAATGATATTTAATGCATGATTCCCCATAATCTAGGAGATTTCTTCATGGTAAATGCACAAAAGATTTCATTTTTTGATAAGCGAAGTGCAAGAAATTTGCAATATATGTATATATATTAATATATACATTGTGTAATAATCATATGTGTTCTATCTTCAAGAAGGTGGAAGCA
>ML777014.1:207745-257707 GCA_009831015.1 Picea engelmannii | reverse complement strand
AGGTTGGTAATCACTTCATTTATGTAGTGTTGTATGTTGATGACATGTTGTTGGTAGGAAATAACATGGATGTTATCAAGGAGGTGAAATCGCAGCTATCCTCCAAATTTGACATGAAGGATCTCAGTGTTGCTAACTTCATTTTGGGAATGGAGATTAAAAGAGATCGTGCAAACATGAAACTCTGGTTGAATCAGAGAAAATATGTTGAGACGATATTGCAGAGGTTTAATATGCATGGAAGTAAACAGATCAAGGTTCCTATTCCTATAAGTGTAAAGTTATCTATAGATTAGTGTCCAAAGACACAGGAAGAAGAAGAGGACATGTCCCATGTTCTGTATGCCAGTGCAGTTGGTAGTTTGATGTATGCAATGGTCTGTACTAGACTGGACATTGCACATGCAGTGGGAGTTTTGAGCAGGTATATGTCAAAATCAAGGAAGGAGAATTGGACAACAGTAAAGAGGGTCTTCAGGTATCTTCGTGGCACTACCAGTTATGGATTGTGCTACCAAGGAAGACCAGGATTGGACATAGTGGTGGGCATACATGGCTTTGTTGATGTAGATTGGGCTGGAGATCTGGATCACAGTAGATCTACAAGTGGGTATGTGTTTAAACTATTTGGAGGAGAAATCAGTTGGATGAGCAAAAGACAGGCTGTAGTGGCACTCTCAACTACAAAAGTTGAATACATGGCAGCCACTCATGCAAGCAAGGAAGCAATGTGGTTACAAAGATTGTGTTGAGGTATTGGGTTGGTACAACAAGTAGTGAGATTAGATTGTGACAGTCAGAGTGCAATATTCCTAGCAAAGAACCCAACTTATCATTCGAAGACAAAGCATATTGATGTTCAGTATCACTTTGTGAGAGACATGGTTGAGGAAAAGAAGTTGTTGCTGGAAAAGGTTGACACTTTGAAGAATGTTGCAGATTCATTGACAAAGTCTGTGAGCACAGAAAAGTTCTCCTGGTGTAGAGTAACAATGGGCATTGCTGCCCTAGATTGTTGACTATATAATCCCCTGGACCCCTGGATGCAAAGAAAACAACAAGTGGGAGAATGTTGGGTATGTGTTATATTCTTTGCATGTGTGTGTGTGTGGGTGCGTTAGGTTCGACAGCTACGTCTGACGATCCCTCTAGCAGTGTTGTTTCTGTTGTCTGCACCAGGTGCTTTCCTAGGGGGGTCTTGGGGGGGGGGGGGCGCAAGTATGCCCCCCCCGGTTATGCACAACGCCCCGAATTTTTTTTTGGGCGATTTTTGCTATTTTTAGCGGTTTACTAAATTAATCCCGGATTAAGGGATTAGGGTTTTGGTATCTATGGAATACCTAAAAACATTGTATATATTGTATGGTGAATGGTGAAATTCGATAATGAATATAAGAAAGGTTTTCCCGGTTGAGGGTTTCCGGTATAAAATCTTTGTGTACTCTGTGTATGAGTCATTGATTAAATTATGTTTTTCTTAAGAATCTGTATGCATTGCTTTACTTCATAGGTTTAAAACTTATAATACTGAACTTATTTAATATCCACTATATATACTTAGGAAAAGTCTCATCGGTCCTCTGTCATACTTCTTGTCCCAAGAAGTAGTTCATCATACCCAGATCCTTCATCTCAAAATCAGAAGTCAAACCTTGCTTGTAACAACACAACTTATTGAATAAGTCATCAAAATCAGGTTCTCGTCTCCAACAATGTAATAGTATAGGTCTGGATCAACAACACTCTTGTTGAAACCCAAACTTCATCAAGAATCCATCTATCTAATGTAGTTTCCAACTCATGGATTGTAGTACAGATGGGAGTGCATCAGGCTACTGGATCAATATGTCTCATCATAGTTCACTCCCTTTACTTGTGAGAATCCTCTGACTACAAGTCTCATTTTATATATCTCAACACTTCCATCATCTACATGTATTTTTGCCTCTTGCAGAGTTTGTCAAGCCCAAACATTCCTTTTATCGCCTACTACAAAGTCCCTGGGGATATCAACTGGAACACTGGATCAATTGTGTTAATGGTTGTCTCCCTCTGAACTGTCAAGGGAGAAGGTATTTGTCTTTTCCTTCTTCTCAAATAGTTTTGACTCCCTCTGATTCAAGTGACTCCCTCTGAAGTCTTGAAGGAAAAACATCTTCCTTTGTTTTTAACTTGCCTGGAACAAGGAAACAAACGAAAGGAAACAAGACAAGAATATCTCCTAGAGGAGATTCATGAGTACATCTCTAGAATCAAAACAATTCAAGGATTGTTGTCACAACTACAACACCTACTTGTAATGTAGCATGATAATTAAAACAATCAAACCCAGAGTCTTCACTTCCAGTGCGTTGTTCTTCTAAATGCACTGAAACCTCTCTGGGTCCATGATTTTACCAAGGGTTCCTTCCTCCTGCAAGTACCCTTATGACAATGATGCAAATAATATATATGTATACAAGTGCATACATGAGAGTATACACCAATGGAGGTTCTGCTTAGTTGTCGTAGATTAGAAGGCACATTATATTGTTGTATCTTCCTGTGGACACCAACCACTGCTATACTCTATAACCAAACTTGTTTGCCTCTGCATCCACCTTGTACCTTACAAGTTTCTAACGAAGTATGTATCAACCTTGTAGCTGGGGTGGCCTTGTACTTTGGTCTAGTATCAACTTTATGATGCATGTAATTTACTAGATACGCCTAGTTCTGAAATACATTGTTGTCACTTACAACACTTGATGTCCCAACAGTGTCACAATATTCCTTTAATCATAGGTCAAGAATGCCCTTGATGTCTCATCAAAATAGATCTAAAGGCTGGCTTTATCTACTCTCAATATGGGTTTGTACAGTGTTTACACACTTCTGTAACTTGTGTCAAACCTGACCTTAGAACAACCTTCAAACTAGACCCTACTCTATCATAATTTCAGTCTTTAAATCTGCTTCAAAGCACTTTGATGATAAGGAAAAAAAACTAATATTTAAAGTCAATGAACAAATGATCACCATCCTGGCTTCTGTCAACAACATTTGTTGTAGTGTTTAACTGTCAAGTAAAAAGAAAGGACTTTATGTTGCCTGGGATTTTCACTGAGATAGCCTCATTTTGCTAGAAACATAACTGAGAACATGTTTGTTAAAATGTCTTGCTACAACTTCTGTCCACCTTCCATTAATTTTAATACATGTAACTAAATCATCACCATAATAGTACTCCATAAAAAAAATTGATGTGGATGTCAGACAAAGTCATACAATCCTATAATGTTCGGATGGTTAGTTTGTCTCAGAATATCAATCTCCAACAATTTTAAAATCTCGCCAACTTCAATTTTCTGTAATGTTATTTGAGTATGGCACAAGGAGCTTGAGATCGGATTTTAGGTCTACTTACTAGGCAAGGATAACGACCCTCCAAGTCTGCGGTCTGCTATAACAAGAACAAGCCTAACAACCTTCACTTTACTGCTCATAAAATTTAGTTTTTGCTACCAGGCTTGGCTTGATCCTTCTCCTCCTGCAGATCTTACTATTTAGGGTACATGTCACAGGGTTTCTTCTGACTGTGGCAGCCTTACATCTCACCTCAGAAGGGGTCTGACCCTTCTTCTTTAATTGTTCGATGTTAGGGTATTTTCATGACAGCTTTAGAGGGGCCTCAGAACTGGATGAGTTCCTTACTGTGGTTGCGGTTTAGGGTAGGCCATGTTCCTCAAGCCTGCGACTACCTTGTTCTAGCAGCCGACCCTTCTCCTAAGCTTCAACCTCCTCTCCCATATACCTTGGTTGTTGCTAAAGGGTTAAATTCACCACATAATTTTTAAGAAGGAAGATCCAACCCTCTTTATCTACCACAAAATTGTCAAGAGGGGTCCGACCTCATCATCTACCACAAAATTTTCAAGGAGAGGTACGACCCTCTTCTCTTCACACCTACAACAGAGTTTTGACAGAACTTACCTTCAATTTTAGTGTGCAATGGTTTTCTTCAAGCCTACTCTGATACCATGTTGAATTTTCAATGAGCTATGGCTCATGTATCCTATTTAAATTTTATGTTTAACTATTACTTGAACCATGCAACAAACAAAGATCACAAGAAGAATAACCATGCACAAGAACACAAGAAGTATCCTGCGAAACCCTTCTCAATAAGGGAAGAAAACCCAACCAATCCTTTGTTATATTCCTCAAGAGAAATACCTCCCACACCATCACCAAACCTAGCACACAAGAGGGTGTTGTAATTCTCTTAATTTCATACCATGACTTATAAAATCATGATATGACACAATGATAAGTGTGTTTCCTCAATGGGGAGTCACCTTTATTTATATAAGACTTGTCACATCAAATGATGTGTCTATTGGCACAATAGGGCCAACATCAATAACTCAAAATATAATTAATAATTACCATATTAATTATCTTTTACATTAAGGTGGGGTCGACCTGTACCCTTTACATAATCAATAGGGTTACAGGTAAGTCCAACTCTTGAACAATATTGCAAGGGATCTCATACACCCACTAGTGCTCAACCACTAGGGGCACATCCATATGTGCTTAGCCACAAAGATCTCTCTCTATCTCACTATGTCTCAAAAGAGAACCACACTCACTAGTTGTCAACCACTAGGATCACATTCACATGTGTTCATCCACAGGCACGTCTAACTCAACAGATCTTCTTTCTCACTACGTTACACAGGAGGCTCATCTGGAGTTCATCATCTCAACTCTCTTCTCAGAGGAGGCTAATACATCATTTTCATCTCTGTATCATAACGATGCACCCAACTCATGGGAATTTGCACGTTCACCTTGTGCTCAACCACAAGCATGTCCAACTCAACAAATCTCCTTTCTCACTGTGTTACACACGTGATCCGGATTATTTTCAGCACAAAATGAGAGCGGAGATATAATAAAGAAACGCACAAAGATATCATGGATATTCAATAATATAATAGAAATGTATCAGAGATGCAACCATAAACACAGATATACAGTAATACACGATTTCTATTAATGAAAGAAATGTACAGAGACTGTAAAAATACAGAGTGAAAGACTCGCTAGAATTGTGGCAGCTTATCTCTAAGAAGAGATGTGACTGCTACTCACATTTGCAATAAGATGATATCAATGAGGCTCTGAAGGCCTTTTTACAATAAGCAGGAATGTAAAAATCCCCAGACATTCAAAAACCTAACCCTAGGAGATGAAGCACCAAAAGTCATGTGGGCTCCGTTTGGGTAAGTTAGTACATCAACTTCCCGGGGTCGTAACTTTTGCATACGATCTCCGTTTTAGGCATATGATAGCCCGTTGGAAAGGTATCATCAAAGAGATTCATTTTAGAAATGATATTGAAAGAACCTAAATTTTTCAAACCTATTTTTCCAAAAAACATCATTTGGGGCCTCAAAATAGCCCTGGAAGTTAAAAATTGCTAAAAATAGTAAATTACCTAAATTGCCAGAAAACTGTTTTGAGCCAGTTGGAAAAGGTGGGTGGCCACCGATATCCACCTGGATCAATCTTCCCTCCTTAGGAAGTAATGGTCTCCATTGCGTTGAGTGCCCGGGGGAGAGGAAAAAATGTTTGTTGAATCTGAATCTTGGTGAGTTGATTGCCTTGCTGGAGACGTCGCGATGTTCAGTTTGTGGAAGTCTGTCAAGGATGTGTTGAGGCTGAGGTTGTTCAACAAGTTGAGATACAAGAGAGGACGGTGTGCAGAAGGAATCTTTGTGCTTTGCTGCAACCTTGTCAACCTGCTTCTGTTGGATAGAAGATGCTTGTGGCGAGGCTGTAGTGGTTGCAGTGTCCTTTTGTTCCCCTTTTGAACAGATTGTGAAGAAGCTGAATTTTGCAGTATGAGATACTACCTTGCGGCACTTTTTAGGTGGAACAATAGTTGGAACTACCTTTGGTATTTTGTAGAGATGACCCCCTAAATAAACAATGACATTGCGGGGTCGAGACTCATAAACAACATGGCGTCTCCACATATATGGTTGGCCCAAGAGAACATCACAGACATCCAGCGGGTCAACATCACATAATACATGATCCTTGAAGGGCTGGATGTCGTATGACAATCGACACTGCTGGCTGACACGAAGATCTCGTCCTTGGCGAAGCCACCCGATGTTGTATGGTTGTGGGTGTGGTGTTGTTAACAGTCCCAACTATTTGACAACCTCTGCTGAGATGATGTTCTTCTGGCTTCCGCCATCGACAATAAAATGTAGCAGGGTCCCCTTCACCCACATATGTGAATGAAAAAGGTGCTCCCCCTCTTCAGGATCTATTGGTTCTTCTGGTTGAATTGTTGCGATCGCGACAATAGTAGTGGGGTCTGCGTCAATGATCTGTCTTTTACCAGTATTTTCAGAATCAGATTTTGAATCAGGGTTTGGCTCCTTGTCTTTGATCTCGACCACCAATGACTGTTTTGAGCGACATCCATTGGTGTTGTGCCAGGGGTTTTTGTGGAAATCGCACCATTTTCCGGTGTCCTTCTTTGTCTTCCCATGACCCTTCTTTTCTTGTGGCTTGGACTGGTTTTCAGGAGACTGTTTGTTAGGGCCGTATTTGTCATACTTTGCTTATTGTGGATTTGCACACCCAAACTCCCGTTTATTCTAGTGCTTAAATTTATGCTCGATTTTAACAACGTATCGATAAGCAACACCGAGTGATGAGATGTCGAGAAAATCCATTTCAGTTTAGATGTATCTGTGTAGAGCCCCACGGTATTTCAGAACCAAATGCCATTCAGAATCTTTGATACCCAGGTTGGTGCGCAAGGTATGGAAGGTATTGGTGAACTCCGGAACTGCTTGGCCCCTCTCTTGCCGCAGTGTGGTCCATCTCATGTACTAGTCCTCATAATTTCCAACAGGGTAATACTGTTCCTTTACCGCATCCACAAAAAATCCCAAGTGGGCTCGGCCCCATATATTCTAGACTCCTCTGTGGAACTTTTCCCCCAGTAAGTTTCCCACCAATGTTTGACATGGGGGAGAGCCTTAAGGAGCGTGAATGTGATCTTTTCTCTATCGAAAAATTTGTGAACAGAGAAATAACCTTCTAACGGATTTAACCATTTATCTAGGGCATCTGCATCTATCTAACCTTCAAATATAGGAATATCAAAATTGACCTGTACCTTAAAAGGCAAGGTGCCTCCAAACTGGCCGCTTGATGAAGATGCGCCAGATGCTATCGGGAGGCATTGAAGGGTGTGGGAAAAATTCTCCATCATTTCGTCCCTCTGTCGCGTGAGAGCTTGCTCAAGCAACATATTGATAGGATCATCTGTTTCGTCGTTTTTATTTTCTTCCGCCATTGAGGGTTTCTTGGGTGTGCGAGAGCGATTGTCCTCAAGAGAGACAAGCTCGAGACCCAACTTTCTATACTCGGACCTCGTCGGGTACAAGCATTGAAAAAACAATCAAGAACAATCTGCTCTAAAACCACTGATCTGGATTATTTTCGGCACGAAATGAGAGCGAAGATATATTAAAGAAACGCACAGAGATATCACGAATATTCAATAATATAAGATAAATGTATCAGAGATGCAACCATAAACACAAATGTACAATAATACATGATTTCTATTAATGAAATAAATGTACAGAGACTGTAAAAATACAGAGTGAAAGACTCACTAGAATGGTCGCAGCTTATCTCTAAGAAGAGATGTGACGACTACTCACATTCACAAGAAGATGATTACAATGAGGCTCTGAAGGCCTTTTTACAATAAGCAGGAATGTCAAAATCCCGAGACATCCAAAAACCTAACCCTAGGAGATGAAGCGCCAAAAGTCATGTGGGCCCTGTTTGGGTCAGTTAGTACATCAACTTCTTGGGGTCGTAACTTTTGCATACGATCTCCGTTTTAGGCGTATAATAGCCCGTTGGAAAGGTATCATCAAGGAGATTCATTTTAGGTGAAATAGTAAAGAAATGTAAATATTTCAAACCTATTTTCCCGAAAAAACATCATTTGGGGCCCCAAAATGGCCCCGGAAGTTAAAAACTGCTAAAAATAGTAAATTACCAAAATTGCCAGAAAATTGTTTTGAGCCAGTTGGAAAAGGTGGGTGGCCACTGACATCCACCTATATCAACATGAGAATCATATGAATTTCTTCTCAACTCGATGTAAGGAGGAGGCCATTACTACGTTCCAGCTCTGTCTTAGATAGGAACCACACACCCATCTCAGGGGCTCTCTCTCAGGTCTATGTCTTGGAGGATGTCTCACGCAACTGTAATCATCAACAGTTTTGATGGGTCATTCGGCCTGACGTGCCCTTGCCTACCACTAGTCCTATGCATGGTAGCATTTTCCTTACACTCCAATATTGTTGAATACTAGACACCACCTTCAATAGCTCTTGCTTCCTACCAATTGAACCATTGAAGTTATCATATCTTTGTATCCTTTAGTGGATAGCTCCAAAATCTTGTTCTCTAATGGTTGTCCTTATCAAGATCTACAACTCTGATGTATACATGCTTGACTCTGAAACTCTTGAAACTCACCAATCTTCTGCATTCAAATGATATAAGATTTTTATGAAAGCCAAACCACAAAGCTCATTTTTAACTGCTTTTAGTACGATCTTCATCACTAGAAGTGTGCACCATATTGGTCATTTATCTTCTACCCAATGTCACTTATCCAACCTAAATCCTGGACAAATCATATCCACATCCAATCATTAATGCAAGACAAGACATTTTTTTCCAACAACTTTCTTTGACAATAATTCTGACATGATTGGTTTAGTCACAACCCATGTGGTATTAAACGCAAGTCTTGATGCTACCTGCTAAGGCCGCGTTAATGGTGACAAGAAAAAAAACCTCAATTATAATTTTTCGACGCAATGAATTCCCTCTCACAGATACCTTACTCTATACTTACACACCCCCTGCTCTATGGTATGTTAGTTTCGTAGTTCCCTTGGTTCCCGCGACACCCATTCCATCCCAATTGTAGATCCCAAGCTCTTGTCAACACCCCAACCACAGAGCTTTGCTCTGATATATTACTTTAAGTCTACGTAACCATGGACCTATTTTTCTCTTTATTCCTAGACATACAAAGCAACAAACAACAAAAATTAAAGGTGAATTGAAATTGTGGAAATAAAATTTGTAGAAATTGACTTGTTGAAATGGAATTGTTGGAAATAAATGTTGAAATCGAGTTATACTATGTTACACTAACTCCCTCCACCTAATAGTTTAGGGTGGTTCTGTAAGGGTTGGAGCAACATAAGGCTTTAAGCATGTGTCATTCACCATTGCTTTTTCAGTAGGTCGTCTAACTACACAAGTTGGACTATGCCCCTGTTAGTTATCTACACAATTCAATCGGGTCACTACCAATGCATCCTTAACTTACCCAAATGTTTCCAAAATTTACTATCATACATTAATAAAAGGTCCCCCTATTCAAATTGATTTATCATTATATGCATATTATGCCACGCCTTTCGGTGCCTCTTATGTACATTTTGATAGTAGCTTACCAACAATCTATGTTCTTGTCATTGTACCAACACATCTAGCCTATCTTGTAATTGTTGTGTTTCTCGCATCTATGTAACAATGGTTACTCATAGGCTCAAGATCAAATGATCTAGTGGCATAACTACTTCCTATCCATATACCAAATTGAACAATGTGTTCCTGGTTAATGTTTTGCACATATTCCTATAGTCTCATAAAACATCAATAAATTCTTTCATCCCAATTATCCCTATTGACTGAGTGCACCTTGGTCAATTCACAATCCAAAATCTTGTTAAATGCTTTTACCATGTTCTTATCCTACGAATGATACGAGGTTGTCTTATGGTGATGGATAATGAATTCCTTTAGCTACACACCCAACTTGCCACTAGTAAAATGAGAACCTTGATTTCTAGGAAGGCTACATGGGCATCCAAACCTTATAACTATATTCTAAAAGATGAACCTTGTCGCAGTCTCTACAGAGCAATCATAGGTTGGTGCAACCTCTTCCCATCTTGTTAGATAGTTTGTGACATTGATAATGTACCTAGCTCTTATGTAAAGCACCAACAAATTAATTGGTCCAATAAATTATACTTCCCAATGTTGTAATGGATCCCAATGGGTTGTAATGGCATTCCATCTCGTGCAGATGACCATACCATGCACCAACAAGAATCACACTGCTTTGCATATTCTTTGACATTTGTAAACAAATTCAAACACCAAAGTATTGCACATAACACCTTCCATGTTGTAGCCTTCCCACTGTAGTGTCTACTTCTCTGGCCATCATTGGCTTCCCACAATATTGCATGTCGCTCATGATCCAACATGCATCTACATAGAATCCCATCCACGTCCAACTTATACAATTTCCCTACAATCAACGGATAATTCATTGCATGTACTACAAGTTTCTTATGTCACCATCAATCATAGTCTTCCAATGATAATCCAAAACTAGGGAATTCAACAATCTTTGCAAAGAATTTGGGCATTGCTTCTACGCGGATGAGATCGACATCGAGTAGTTCATTAACTATCCCAATGACATCCCCATTTAGGATCCAAGAGAGATGATTGGGCCCCACGTTTTTCTTTTCAAACTTAACCATGACATTGAAATCAAGCTCTAGAATAACAATAACCAACAATAGATTTGCCCTTCCAATATCTGCTCGTTGACTAAATATCTCAACACAAAGTGATCAATGAAAAACTTAAATGGGTGACCAGGTAGATAATGTTTGAACTTCTAGAGTTCATACACCATAGCTAATCCTTCCCACTCTATCATAGTGTAATTGCATTCAGCCCGTCACATTTTTCTACTGATGAAACTGATCAGGTGATCTAGTGTACCTTTTTTCGACTGTACCAGAACATGTCCCAAAGCGATGCTAGATGCATCCACATGGATGTGAAAAATCTTACCCTGATCCAAAAAAATAGAATCGATGTGATTACCATCCTTTGTTTTCAATATGCAAACCCTACCTCGTAGGATTTGGCCAAAATAAACATGAATCCTTTCTGTAGCAGCTCTTCCATCTACGTTGTCAATTCCATGTGCCCCCTATTACTACTCGAACTCTCTCCAAAGGGAAAAATTGTAACCCAACGGGAGAGCCTTGGAGAAACTACTGGGCAAGCCACCCATTGTCATCTCAATGGCCTCACCTCTTGATTTTAGGTTAAGAAAGGGAAATTCATTACCTAAGGGGGGTGTCCCTAATGGCCAATCAAGTTAGGGTCGTTGCGTAGAAAGGGGAGCTTGGCTTGACTAGTGGTTGAAGACTACTTACTCTTGAGATTGAGACCAAATTGAAGTGGGCAAGTAGTTTATTAAACAAGCTTTGAATGAATTCCACTTCATTATGTTGGAAAAATAATTGAAATGGTGTTGTATACAAGTTAATTGAACTATGCTCAACAAACCATGTCAATAAATCCTCATTTAACATGTAAATCATTGGGATGAAATTAAAAAGAGAAGGCACCATAAATTAGAGTATGATGTGGCTCAAGAAAAATTATGTTTCTAACTTGAAACACATTCACATAGTCATGAAAATTATGGTTTAATAGAGCAAAATGAAAGTCCAGATTGCAATTTATAACTGATGATCAAACCACAGATTGGGAATCTTGTTCACATGTAAACTAAGCTTAATACTACTACCACAATATCCTTAGAGAAATTGCACCAGAATTTAAGTCAATTGTTTGTTGCAGATATAGAGTTATGGATATCTCTTCACGGTGCCAGGCGGAGGTGCCAAGCATGTCCACAAGCTACTATTAGAGTAGTAATGTGCATCAATTGGCGAAAGGAAAGGATTAAGGTTACATATGTATCAACCATCTACAAAATAATGAGATTCCATACCAAGCGTTGACCATCAATAATGAATTAAGTAATCTTGATCACATATTTTGCACAATAAGAAACAACGAAGGTGCTTATGTCACCACTTAAACCATGAAGAATATGCAATAAAGATATGTTGTCACACTTCAATAAAACCAAGTTGTCCCCCAACCTAATGTGTCGATTTACTTAAGGGTATGCATAAAGACATCAAATATATATTAATGTTGTAAAATATAATGTATTGAGGTATAAATTTAGTCATTTGAATGAAAGACAAACCCTTATCGACTATGTTACAGAGACCAAGTATCCAGCTGTATCATGCATTCATGTGAGCACATAAGTATTTGAAAGTATTGTTAGGCCACATAAATACACCATGAACCATTTCAGATTTGAATAATGAGTTTAGAACCCAAAGGTTAGCCTCCAAAATGGTATTAAGTGTTCCAAATATAGGTCGTTTGGTTTAATGAGTGAAACGTTACACCATTTATAACATAGAATGAATTATTTTAGAGTGTGAGGATCATGAAAAGCAACCTAATGTAGGAACATTATGGTTTATATTATCAAGCAAGTAACATAAACTCACATATAACCATCGATTCGAACATGAAAGTGTTTGTTGAATGCAATGATTCCTTACTTTAGGTCTTATGAGTGTGTGAGATGCCAAATGTTACAAGAATATCAAGTTTTGATTCAAGACGTCATAGCAACTTCATAAAATCCATGAATGATGGTAAACTTATTAACTAAGTGCTAATGATTCATCACACATTTCCGAGCTTTAAACTCGAGTAAAGATATGTAAGATGAAAGACTAGTTAGCATTTATAGAGATCCAAGATAATTGAAACATAACAATTGAAATAGATCAAGCAATGAAACCCTAGGATTGAAAGCACACAAAAAGGAAAAGATTAAATTTTAATTTTTTTGAGAGAAAATAAAATAAAATACTAGTGCCTAAATCCTATTGGTCTATGGAGTCAACTAATATTCCTTGATGTTTCGTTCTTGCAAAGAATCTTGGGATTCTAGGCAACCCTAGGGTGTACGTGACAAATTCCCTCAAGAAGGTCTTGGTGCTCCAAGATCTAGATGGTAATAGGAGTGTGTTACCAGCTCCCTAAGTAGCAAGGGGTAGCCTCTACAATACTCAAGTCGTAATAGTTGGAAAGCAAACGAAGCTTTTCCAAAATCAATACTCTATTCTAGATATAGAAAACTAAAGAATATAAGGAAAGATTTTACCTTGTGAAGATCCTCCACTATAGAACTCTGTTCCTCTTATGGCTCCTTGCTAGCTTTCTCAATCCATCTTCACCTGTTATAAGTAAAAACCTCTTGCTAGATACCTCACAAGAATTTACCCAAGCAATACTAAGCTAAAACCAATAACATAGATAGAAATGAGTCAAATGATATCCTTTACTCTCCAAATTGTAATTACAAATGAGGGCAAAGCCTTTTTTATATAGAAGAGGTGCCCTTCTAGAACCATGTAGAAAATGATGGGTAGATACAATACCACGTGCAAAAACAAGGAGCATAAGAAACAATGGGACAATTCTCAAGTAGTTACAACAAAATCCTAGAATGGATGGGCACCCTCATAAAATAGTGAGAATATGACCAAGATACCACACATGTGGTCCAATAGAGCATAGATAAAGGTGTTCCCTCCTCAAAGTATGCCAACGTCCCATGATCTAGTCAAACAATGGTCCAAAGATGGAGTGTCCTCATAAAAAGTCCATAAAGTGACGGTCCAACACATAATAATGAAGAATAGTCAACCAAAGTAGAGTGTGCCCTCCTAGAAGGAGAGGGAAGTGGCACATGTGACCCAAAGAAAGGTACCTCGTCAATTGTGCAAGGTCCAAAAGGAAATAACCAACTCAACCATTGTTGGCTTTAACTTGTATGCACGCAGGGTGTAAGATCCAAGGTTCTGTTTAACTATGACCAACAAACCCACTAGACACCGACCCTTTTGGCATCCCCTGCTTGTGAAAATGAAGTCTCACACAAGGTATTTATTGGGACCGCAAGAAACAAGCTTCTGCACTGGTAAGGGAAAGGGAGGCAGATACTTGATTCATTGTTCCTTCTTCTATCTATGGGTGTGATTCGACCCTAGTTAGTATTACTGTCTTTTAGGTTCCTCTACTTAGCATATTTCCAATTATTACAGAGATTCTTCACAGTTGCAATCATGAATTTTACGCCATAAGTAATCCATAAACTAAGTCTAATCTAAGAAGCATAGCAAGATCATTCATAAGCACACATAAACAATTGGATACTACAAGACTCAATATGCTCTCTAAACTCTCTCCTTATTCATATGTCTCTTTTGCTAATCAACTATCACATTCACGAGTCCAACATACTCTCTTTTTCCAGCTCGGTCTCTCTAATATCCCATCCCGTTACATATTTATATTTCAAAACCTAGGGCTTAAAAACCTAGCCTATTTATCCCAAAACTATTACAATGCATTGCTAGTTGAATTAACTGGTTGTTCGACTGCTTTCTTATGCTTTTCGCTCTTCATGCAGTTTTTCGTCTATTATATTATTTCTGGAATGTCATGTTGTCATCCTTCTCTCGCGCTTTCTTCTCTTGCTCTCTTGCTTTATTCTTTTGTCTATGCATTGTCTTCCTCCTGCGCGCTTTCATCCTTCTGCACACTTTCTTTGTTCCACGTACTTTCTTCTTTCTGCACACATTCTTTATACTTAGTTTTTTCTGTAATCATTGTATCCAAAACTGCCCATCTAACAGGCTCCCAACACTCACTTGTGGCTCGTCCCGAGCCACTCGGGCTTGTTTCTTGTTCTTCCAAGATGAAATGATGGATTGAGAGGCAGGCTCAGTGACCTCTACCTCTGTGACAACTGTGGCCTGTGTTGCTGCTATCTCCTCTACGACCTGCAGGGTCAAGTCTGTAAGTTTATTCTCTGCTTCCACTGCTACATGTTTGACCTTACTTTGAACAGTAGCCAATTCTCCAATGATCCTTACTGCTTCTTCCTACCTTGGTCCCAGTCTCTACTGAAGGATCTTTTGTTGGTCCCTCAGTCTCTCCACTTCTACATATGCATGTCGCTGAGCCAAAATGGTTTCCATGTGCTCTACTGGTGGCAATGTAGCCACCTTTTATGCTACCATGTGCACATATTCATGTGCTTCTCTCAGCTTGGCCTCTATGGCCTTCATTTCCAAGTATCCCATGAGCTTTGTCCATACTTGCACACTCTCCTAGCAATGTTTTGCACATTCATCTTCTACTTTCTTGATATGGGAAACTGTTGTCGTTTCCATCCTCACCCTACCTTCGCGCACCTCAGTTGGTGTTCCAGGCATGCTCCTCAGTTGTAAATCCTGGATCTTCTCCCTGAAGCCCTTAATGACTCCGCCAATCTTCAATAGTTGTTCCGCCAAAGTGGCTTCTACTACCAGGGGAACTTCTAGTACCTCCTTGTATAATTTCTGGATAATTGTTTGTGACTTTTACACCATGGCTTCAACTTTGTCCTTCTCCTGTAGTGCTTTCGTGGCCCTTTCCTCAACCCCCTCATTATTCTTTATAACTTCCTCTATTCGACGTTCAATCTCCTTCTTTTTTTGAAGTGCCATATCATATTGTGCTTGCACTTGGGCTCTTTCATCCCTTATTCTGTCTAAGTTTCGGTTCGTTGCGTCTCCTCTATGCTTTATTTCTTGCACCAATTTTACTTGTAAGTCTTGTAATCTTTGTATGGGTAGTCTTGATATGACTATTTTAATTGGCCCAACACCTTTATTTACTTCTGCAATTCGCCCGCTAGAAACTATAGCACATCTGCCTCAATCTGTAAGGTCCGATGATCCCTTGTTAACTGTGTCATGGCCATTTGCATGCTTCCCACTTCTATCCTTGGTCCAATGGATGTGACACGGGTTGTTTCTAGTATTTGTTGAAGTATTCCCAGCTGGTCCTGGACCTTCTTATGTTGTTCATCTTGCTTCTTGATTGCTTCCTCCCATATTTCCTCGATGCTATAATGTATCTGGTACCCAATCCTATCCATATCATCATTGGTTAGGATATAAAATAGGGTCTTCTTCTGCACCTTAACTTTCTTCTGCACCCCGCTTGCCTGTTATGGCCCCTTATCCTTCCTTTTGAGCCCTGCTTCAAGGACTGTAGATTGGTCAAGAAGATTACCTACGCCATTCGTCTGATCATGTTCTTCCTCACTTTTGTCTTGGTCTTCATCCTCTTCTGATGGTCGCGATATCCTTATATGCGATGACTGCTTCCTCTGATATGTGCGGGGTGGTCTCCACTACAGTAGTACTGAGTTGCAAATAGGAATAAAATGTGGTGTTGTTATCATTCGACCACCTCTTGATTGTTGTGCGCCACAAGTTGGCATGCCTAGCAGCCAAAGGGTTGTGACTTGAAATGCGCATGCACTGGTAATACGCGGGCCCTTGCCACCCGACCAATGCAATGAGGATGAGAAACCATGCACAGTGAAATTTGGTGCCCTTCTTATGGGCCTCTGTGCAATCTTGTAGAAACTGGTTGATTAAAAATGTAGCCTAGTTCATTTGAACTCCTTCCTTGTATTTCTCTATTACTGAAATTACTGCAGCGGGTACTTCATCTTTGCGACATTTGTGCAATAGTTTGCAGACCAATACTTGCATTGCAAACCTGACATCCTTGTCGTTGATGCTCTTGACATACAGACCCCTTCTTGCCTCTAAATGTGTCAAATTTTTCTTTCATGGACTCGGAGAGGACTCGCTCTCCCATTTTGTTGAACAATAGTGTTGGGTCTTCGCATGCTTTGCAAAACCCCTGTGATACATGCAATCAACGCAGTATCAATCAATATGGGGGGATCTATCCAGAGTGTCCCCCCTTGAACGCAACTGAGTAATACCTTTACACAACCATTAATTTTCGTACTTTGTCTCTAATGTGGAATTTCGAACAAGTTCAGTATCTTTGCTTTCTCCAAGCTTGACGCCCATTCATGTGGCTCTACCAAAACTGCTCCTATGCCTAGGACAATATTTGTGCATAAATAATGGTCCCTGGCCAACTCTAGGAATTTCTATGTATCTGTCATATCGTGGTCCATGAACTTCAGGTTGGCGATCTTCCCAAGCATTTCTTCGTCGCTACTGACGTCGACCTGAATTGGTGTTATCGACAATGGGTACTTGGCATTCATTGATACATTGATTTGTGGCGTGTTATCATTCCTTGGGGGTAAATAGTCTCTGTGAAAAACTATTGGTGGCACCGAAATCGAAGTTCCGGCTACCTCCTTGACCTCCACCTCTGTTAATGGTCGTTTCAGTTGTTTCTTCACTGCAACAAATGACCCTCCCACTCTCAACAGTGCCATTATATTTGTGTGAGGAACTCTTGGACTAGCTCTGTGTGTCTGTGCGGGTTGCGTTAGCTCAATTCTGGTAGTTTGGCTCTGTTCGCTCCCGCTTGCATGCAATAATGACTTAGAGTTTACCAACTTCTTCTTGTTTTTGTGCTTTCGTGACAAGTATACCTGTCTCATCTTGCTTTAACTGCCATGTCCAATCTGTCATCATGGTTGGTGACTTAGTAACTAAATGCTCCTTTATTGCCAAATCCTTTTTATGATTTTCCTCTCGTACCGCTGATCTGTTCGTTATTTACGACGACTTTCCCCATTTAAGACTTATATGGTGCTTTTATGACCTATCACACCTGCGACCTAACGATCATTTCCATGCTTGATGACTTTTAACGGTCTTATCATTGCCAAACTGTGTGTTAAGTATTTGTTGTGTCATATGTATCTTGCGCAGTCAATCTCATCTATGTCGTGGTGCAGTGTTATTTTTGCGTGTGATGATCATTCCTTCTGCGCAAGTTCTGATATCTTGGTACTCAAATACTCGTTTTTCTTTTTCCTATATCTAATTTTTATTTGATTTTCTTCCTATTTCTACTTTTTATTTGGCTTTCCTTGTTTTTCATGTTACTATGGTACAACTACTATAATACAAGGGTTCGTGCGCAACCCATATTACTGCGTAGACTGTCGATTGTCTCTATAGAGTTTCAACCGACTCCCATTCACCATTCCTTCTATAACTTTTCCATTCAAGGTTTCCAACCGCGCAACACTCATCTCCGTTATTTGCTAGCTCACGTATGGTCCTAACCAGTGCATGTGAAACTTCTCTGGATGTTGCATACACTTGATGTCATAGAGTAGTACCAAATCACCGACTTGAAATTTCTTTGGTTTAATATGGCGATCATGCCAAGCCTTCTCTTTGGCTTTCTTGACCTACTGGTGAAATCCTACAATAAACAGATCCTCCTCAAGTTGTACTAGTTGTGCCAACCTCTCCTCTATCGCGCTAGTATCCGAGAGCTCACTGCTTGCTACAATGCACAATCTAGGTAGAATGTACTCCATTAGCATCATTGTTTCATGTCCATAGACCAACCAAAACGGTGTCTATCGTGTCGGCTTCTTACTTGTAGTTCTGTAAGCCCCTAGTACTACAGGGACTCGTAAGTCCCAATCATCTCTCCTGACATTGCAGATCTTTGTCAAATCATTCTCCAAGATCTTATTAAAAGCTTCCATTGTGCAATTGGCCTGAGGGTGATATAGTGTACTCTTTTGATGATGAATCTAAAACTCCTCAGTTGGTGCGACAATTGTTTTGTTTAGAAAGTGCGTACCTTGATCACTAAGTAATATGCATAGACATCCAAACCTTGTGACTACATTCTTGAACATAAACCGTGCAACAGTCTCTGCATTACAATCAATAACTAGTATTGCTTCTGCCCACCTCTTCAAGTACTTTGTTGCAGTGATAATGTAACTTGCCCGTGATCTTCTTGCTTGTGGATTGATTGGTCCTGCAAAGTTAATGACTCACTTATAAAATGTTTGCAACATTACCTGGGGATTTAATGGCATTTAATCTCTCTTAGATGGTTTTCCCACCCTTTGACATACATCGTAGGACTGACAATACTCCTTCGCATCTTTATGAAGCATAGACCACCAAAGCCTTGTGCATAAAATATTTTGAGCCATTACCCTTCTTGCGTAGTGTCCTCCAACAATCTCATCATGTGCTTCTTCAAGTATAATTGGTATTTCATGTTCGATTACACACCGTCTCAATATTCCATCTGCAATTAACTTATATAAATTCCCTGTAATCAATTGATAATTTGTTGCTTTCATTACCAATTGA
Source organism: Picea engelmannii (assembly GCA_009831015.1). NCBI lineage: Eukaryota > Viridiplantae > Streptophyta > Pinopsida > Pinales > Pinaceae > Picea > Picea engelmannii. Next base: position 238,490 of record ML777014.1, on the reverse strand, counting down.
TTCTTTTGAGCAACTGTCATCTCGTAGGGAGCCATGCCAGTACTTATAAACTACACGAGGTCTGAGAAGTAATCATCTACCATCCTTACTGCAAATAACTGTGCATCTGGGAGGCTATCATCTAAATTACCTGCATCTTCTCCTGTCAATATGTGCGATAGGTGATTATGTCCTGCATTCAACTTCCCTTGTTTTACGATGACCTCAAAGTCATATTCCTGAAATAATAATAGCCATCTACATATTCCTCCTCCTAACACGGGCTTGTTTACTAAGTACTTTAATGCAGAATGGTCTGTATACATCTTGAAGTGGGACCCCAATAAGTAGTGCCTAAACTTTTGTAGCACATAGACCATTGCCAATTGTTCACGTTCTGTAGTTGTATAGTTCTTTTATGATATAGACAGCTTCCTACTTGCAAAAGTGATTGGATGATCTATGTCCCCTTCTCCAAGTTGTGACATCATTGTGCCCAACGCTATGGATGATGCATCTACATCTACATAGTACCCCTTGTTCCACTCTGGAAAGATCAGAATTGGTGCAGTTACCAGTTTCTGTTTCAAAGTGTCCAACCCCTTCTGGCAGTCCTCATTCCATTGGAACTTGGCTTCCTTCTTCAGTAACTTTTCCATGGGTGATGTAATATGCACATATCCTTTGATAAATTTCCTGTAATAACCGGTATGACCCAACGTTTCCCTCAACTATCTGACTGTTGTTGGGGGCTCCAAGTCCAGAATTACTGCAATCTTGGCTGGATCGACTAATAATCCTTGTTTGCATACGACATGTCCTAGTAGAATTCCAAATGGCGCACAAAAGATACACTTCTTTAAGTTAAGGGAAATTTGACATTGTCTGCACCGATCTAACATGAGTTGAATAAATTCTATATGATCTTGTAGTAAAATGAACACCGTCCAATCATCCAAGTAAACTTCCAAGAATTTATGGATGAACTCCTTAAATTTTGCCACTACTACCCTAGAAAACACCACGGGGGCATTCTTCAATCCAAATGGCATAACTGTATACTAATAACTGCCCCACTCCGTCTCAAATGTAGTCTTACGTTGATCCTCCTGCGTGATTCTTATCTGATGGTACCCAGAGAATCCATCCGTAAAAGAATAAGTTTCCTAACCTCCTACGTTTTCCAGTACTTAATCCCTGAATGGTGTAAGGAATGGATAATGTAAGAATGTGTCATTCAGTTTCCTTAGATCCACACAGATCCTAATTCCTCATGTCTTCTTATCCTGCACCACCATTGGGCTAATCCACTCAGATTCTTTTACTAGTTCAATGATATCTGCTTCCAACATCCTGTCTAATTCAACCTTGATCTTCTCTTTATAACTCATATTTAACCTGTAAGGTCTCTGTTGTATTGGCTTAGCTCCAGGTTTCAGTGGAATCTTCATCTCGCCCAAGTCTCGCTCTATCCCCTTCATCTCTGAAAATGTTATTGGGAATAATTCCTGATATTCTCATAACAAGTCTGTAACCTTATCAATTGTCTTATCATTCCAAAAATCTCCTATCTTATGACGTTCCAATATTTACCTTCTTTGTCTTTATAGGTTGTGTGTATGTGGCAGATGCAAGATCTGGCCCTTCTACTACTTGTGCTCCTTTTGACCTAGGTATTTATACATTTCTGGGATCCTCCTCCTCCTACTCTTCCTTCTCTACGTTATAGCATTCCAATAACTCATGGATAGTCAACTTGGCTTTATGTGCATTGCATACTGGTACTACTTCCATCGTCTCTACCTCCAAGAAGATCTTCGTTTGAATCGCCTGTAGTGCTGCATATATAGATGGAGATTCATGTTCAAATGTAAATGTGATTTTGAATCTCTGATTCAATTCTTCCCATCTTGTTGTCTCCCTGTGCATCTCCAATTCTAAATACCAATTCTCCAGGATTGTGTCCAAGGTGTGTATAAATCTGTGCATCCATTCTATTTCTAGTACTAAGCACCATAACGCCCTACATTTTTCCACGTGATCTACCAGGTCACTCTCTAATGTGTACTTCTACGCGGTCTCTTCTCCCTCGAAGCCAAAGCGTATCTGCATTAGTCTACTGGATTGTGACTAGTCTTTTATCCCATCCATGTGTGCAACCCACCACCTAGTTGGAGTTTCCTTTAAAATTAAATATAGTACCGACAACCTTTGTTGTTCGGGTACCTGTAACTCAAATGATTTTACAAAAATGCCTATTTCAGTTAGTCCATCGTACATGGGTGGGTCGTGTATCTCTATTCCAATCCAATGCAATGATTGGTTTATACGTGCACATCATCTAGTTGACACTTCATGCATCCTTTCTTGCCAATTCTCTAGACCGAATTTCAAATCTAATGTGCACGAACTAATACTTCTCCAACTCAGCGAACCATTCATTCTCGAGTTGACGTAATCCTCCATACGCACAGTCAAATTGTATAATTTGTCAATGTCATCCCCTCCGGCTGGCTCTATGTATCTCTTTTCTTCTGATGGGTCCAAGGGTGCAATAACTTTTAGATCCCCAACCTTGAATATCATTTCCCTCCTTTTTCAAGTTAATATTTGTATGGTTATCAAAATCCCATTCCAGTCCCATCAATGTTGGATATGGTTGATTTTCATCTACGATCTCAATAACTTCAAAGTATGCCATGCTGCGCACTCCATCTATGTTCATAGGTACTCCCGTCAATCACCCAATCAAAAGTATCTTATGTCGATTCATGAGCCTTAACTGAACATGGGACCATACCAGCTTGGGTTCACCTATCATCTCTCGTGTCTTCTTCGGTAGCACATTCACATAAGATCCTAAGTTGAAAATAACACTATCCACATCATACTCTCCAATTTGCGCATTAAAGCTGAATTCTTTATTGGTTCTCTTCCTGCGCAACACCTGGTTTACCATTGTTTGTGTGACAGGGGTGTCTCTGCCTTTTGTGCAATGATCAATCATGTTATATAATGTACTTAGTGTAATTTTATCTTTCATTAGTTCTACACAACTCCTTAGGAATTTTGTTAGTGTACTACCTCCGCCATTGGCTTCTCTGGCACAACTTGATCTTCTATACAAGGCATCGATGATGTTGATGCTCCCCCATGCTGTCCAAGTATTTATCTTCTTACTCTTTGATATGTCTCTTTCTCCTATTGTGGATCGAATGTTGGTATAGGCCCCGTGGACTTCCTTATCCACTTCTTAGTCTATTTTGCTTGATTCGTCATATCCGTCCATGTTCTAGCTCCTCCACGCATAACAACTGCTACTTTTGGTCCTCCATTGTGTCTTTTGGTTGATATCATCTACACATTCTGATTTGGATTCTGGTTTGGGTTTCCTTGGGCTTGCCACTTCGCAACTAGTCTAGGACAATCTTCTGTTGAGTGATCCAACGCTCTGCAATATGTGCACGTTGTACATGAAATCTGGCAATCGCAGGAAAGTGAACAAGTTGATTACAATTATAACAGATAATTGGTCCACGTCCTCTACCAAAAGTCCCTCTGCCCCAACCTCTACCAAAGTTTCCTCTATTCCCCTAATTGAAACCTCTCTAATTGTTATACTGCGCACCCCCCTCTTCTTGGATCGTGTACATATCCGATGTGTTCTCCCTTAGTAGGTTGAACGCGTGATAACCCTTTTCTTCATGTCCTATTGACTTGCAGAAATTGAAAAACAAGTTATTTGGCGTACTCTGATACTTCTGTAGAAATGGGCACTTAGTGGGGTGATGGCCCCATTTCTTACATATCTCACAGTATCCCCCCCGGGTAGTGGATTCGACGTTCCGACTGCCAAATACTACACGAATGTTGGGAATTCATCCTTATGATGGTCCTCCACCCTACATTTGGTACACCAAACTTGTTCTCGTTTCTCCCATCCCTTGGTAAGCTCGACCAACTAAATTGTTAATGCAACCAATTGCGTTTGAACTTATGCCATTCCTCCAATATCTCCTACCGGAGATGCCTTTGGTTTCATTGAAATTTCTAGAGCCTCAGAATGTGATGTAGCCTTTTGTTTAATCAGGGGCCTTCGAATATGTGGTAGAAGTCTTGCAATAAACCACTCTTGATGTTGTTAGTCTGTAATTTAGAAAGTCAACCTCCCCATCACATCCTTAAATCGTTGATCGAAATCCCATACATACTATGTTTGTACCTGCTTGATCTCTTTTAGTTCAGTAATGTACTGGGACTCTGACTTTGGATTTTTGAACTCCTTTAGTAGCGCTTGCTTTATCTCTGCCAAAGTCCTAGCCTGTCCTATAGGTGTAATACTCTGTTACTTCATATATCATACTAATGCATGCCCTCTAAATGTTGTCGCTAACTGTGCAATCTTCATAGGCTCATCTTGTATGTTCTTAACAACCCTAATTGTTTTGCACACAAACAAGTGTTGTTTCGGATGTTCTGACCCCACTCCCTTGAATTCAAGAAGCTTAAGAGCATTATCTACTCCTGCCATGTTAGCTTGTGTAGTCCCTCCTCTTGGTGATGTTGGTGGACTCTGATTCTGACTTTGACTCTGTGCACTACTCCCACTATTATGACTGTTACTACTCTATCCTCCTTGACTAACTACGATAACTTTTGACGAGCTTCAAATGTTACATCTGATTGTTGTGACACACACGGGGTCATGGATTCAACACAGGATCATGTCTGAGTAGGACTTACCGGCTCTTCTATTATTGGACTGGACTGAAACTCTTCTTCTCCTCCTCCTATATATGGTATCTCCATGATTTAGACTAGTGTGAAATGTTCTCTTTTCTCTATCTCACTATGTTGCTCTTCTCTCCCATCCCCAGTCTTTTGCCTCTTGTACCTCCTTCCTCCTCACAACTCTCCAAACTCATACTCTTCCTCTAGTATACTTCCCTCTTGCATCCTCAATCCCTTCCTTCCTTTTTCACTGTTTTCTTCATTCTCTTAGATGATCTTCCTGTCATCCTCTGGCTCCCCCTATGTGCACAAATCTCTTTTAGTTGTCGTACTTCATTATCATCACGTATTTTTCACATGACAACATTTTTATCCACGTATTTAATGATTTCAACAACCTCCCGCGTTGACCTTTGAAAAAGTCTCTTTCTGCAATACTGTATGATTGAATGCAATCTGCTGTAAATTATGTAACATAACCCTCTAGTACACTATCCAACCAAAAATCAATTGCTCGAATAGTTGGGTTACTTACCGAATTCAAGTGTCTTACCAATTAAGGAGTCCAATTCCTCGACGCTGCAACAATAAACCTTCCTGTTTTTTCTACTAACCTTTCTAGCCACTCTATCACAATTTTCAGAAATTCGCCAAAGCAGATTTCATGCAGATCGGTGAACACATACCTTTGCATCCATTGCTTGTCACTCATCTGTGATTTCTCGTTCTCTTGTCGTGTAAATTCCCGTTGTTTTTGTTCTAACGAGTCCATCATATTCTTCTTATTCAGCCTCCAAAACATTCCCTTAATCACAATTTTCCGGTCTTGACAACAAAACCATTTGTTGGTTTTAACTTGTTTGCGCACGGGGTGTAAGACCCAAGGTTCGGTTTAACTATGACCAACAAACCCACCACACACCGACCCTTTCGACATCACTTGCTTACGTAGATGAAGTCTCACCCAATGTATCTATTGGGACTGCATGAACTAGGCTTCTACAATGGTAAGGGAAAGCGAGGAAGATACTCGAGCCATTATTCTTTCTTCTATCTATGGATGTGATTCAACCCTAGTTAGTATTACTATCTTTTAGGTTCCTTTGCTTAGCATATTTCTGATTATTACAAAGATTCTTCATAGTTGTAGTCATGAATATTATGCCACAAGTAATCCATAAACTAAGTCTAGTCTAAGAATCATATCAACATCATTCATAAGCACACATAAACAATTAGATACCACAAGACTCAATATCCTCTCTAAACTCTCTCTTTATTCATATGTCTCTTTTGCTAATCAATTATTACATTCATGAGTCTGGCATACTCTCTTTTTCCAACCCAATCTCTCTAATCTCCCATCCTGTTACATATTTATATTTCAAAACCTAGGGCTTAAAACCCTAGTCAATTTATCCCAAAACTATTACAATGTGTTGCCATCTCAGTCAATTGGTTGTTCAACTGCTTTCTTCTGCTTTTCGCTCTTCATGTAGCTTTTCAATTGTTCTGTTATTTCTGGATGTCGTGTTGTCATCCTTCTCTCGCTCTCTTTCTTTATTCTTTTGTCTCCGTGTTGTCTTCGTCCTGTGTACTTTCTTTCTTTTGTGCACATTCTTCCTTCTGCGCACATTCATTATACTTAGGTTTTTCTCCAATCATTGTTTCGTAAAATCCCTGTCCAACAACCACCTATAACCAACTGTAACAACCTGGTCCATGTTTGTAAAAAATTGGTCCAGGCCTTCAACCAACTCAACAAACCCCATGTGTGGTCCATGTGAGAGAATGAGACAAACATGTGGGATAATAACATCCAATTAAGCAGGGGTGCATTTATTAAGCAATCCATGTGGAACTGTGATGATGTGGCATCCTCGTCATAACCCAATGCACTATCACAGATCCTAAAGAAGTGACATGTATCCCAAGGCAAATGGCATGAATCCCATTGTCGGTGGATATGACTATATATGAGTACATGGATGCCAATGCAATATCACAGATCCCAATGCAACGCCATGGATCTTGAGGCATGGCACACCTTTCCCATTGCAGGGCACCCACTTTGAGTGATGGGTCCAAATTCTTTTCAAGCCATCAGGTGATGCACACTTAGTGATTTCTCTTAACACAACACAACAATAAAGATTAGTTTTAATATTTGCCTAAATTTCACCAAGGGGGAACAATGCTAACCCTTATATGCATGACAAGTCTTAGGACAATGAGTATTTCCTAAGTCCTTAGGTAAAAGGTAGGTGACGTGATCAATAATTATGGATGGGGAAAGGGAAAAACTTCATGTGATGACCCCCGAAGTCATTTGATATGTTGCATAGGTCTTGTAATTTTATTCAACTAGTTTTCAAGAGCTAGGATTTTATATAAGAGCCTTTAAGAGGGAGCTTTGGCATTGAGTTACCTTTCCTTGGCACTATTTCTTACTACCCCTTTTAACATTTTTATTTATGTGTTCATTTTATTGAACAAGTCCCCTTTTCTTTAGATATGCATAGACGAGCATGGGACTAGGGGCATTGGCCTCATAGCGAGGTGGATTTCTTAAGTTTAATGTTTTTGGCTTTTGACTTTACTGCTCTTCACCTCTATCATTTTTTGGCTTTATTGACTTAGGCTTTCTTAATTAGACCTTTATGGGGACATTTTATAAGTCAAACATGATTAGGATAAACCATTTTTTAATGGATGGAATGGAGTGAAACAGGGGAAATGGAAAATGTTAAGTATGGTTAGGATGTGGAAAGCGATACCTTAACCAATTTCCTAGTAGTACAAGCTGACGCGAGAAATGACAACACTTCTAAAGGAAAACTATGGTCCCCCATGGTACGACGAGGCAAATAATGAAATTATAAATGTTATTAAGTGTTATCAGATCTCATTTCATAGTTTACAACTTTCATGAATAACTCAGAAGTTGTAACACCACACCCAAATAAACCACCAATGCATGGAATATCAAATAGACCATAGTAAAAACCATAATGTACCTTCCATAGTGCATCTGTCAACTAAAGTGTAAGGATGGATATAACCAATATACCATGGTTGAGATATTTGAATCACCATGTAACCGAGGGAGAATAAATAGAGAATATGCATTTATATGGCATGCTAGACTGATCTCATGTGAGCTAGAACACACCACACCAGCTGATTGGGTGGCTTTGGGACTATTACTCTTGAAAGGGAAACACCTCCTAACAAATCTATGGTAGCAACTTGTTTGTCCCAATCTAAACTACAAAAATTGCATTCATAAGTCCTTACAAATTGACAATTACTAAGATATTTGTAAAATCAACCAATACGCATTCTTTGCATACAATATCACCCAACATGACTATGAACAAGGTACAAAATATGCACTTTTTAATATTCATTGACAACTACATCTATCGACACATGTCTAATAGCAACCAAAGCTTCACAACAATTACCCTTTAGCAAACTATAATTTGTCTATCATCCGAGTAAACCTCTGAAACCTTATGAATGTATTCATGAAATGTAGAAAAAAACCACCCTTGAAAATACCGTGGGTGTATTGTTTAGTCTGAAGAGCATTACATTGTAAGTGGACGATTCCCCATTCCATAACAAACATTGTTTTCTTCTTATCTTCCTTTTCTATCCCAATCTAATGATAGCCCCAAAATCCATCAATAAAAGAGTGTGTCTCATTCCCTATGACCTTTTCCAAGATTTCATCACCAAAGGAAGTAGGAAAGGGGTCTGTTGGGTTGCCAAAGTACCATCTTTTTACCAACCTTTCACTTCACTTTCAATTCACTTTCACTTCACTTTTAACCATATTTCACTTTCCCATACCCTTACATTAAACTATTTTCATGATTACATGGGTTTTAGACATATTATTTTCCAATGCATCTATTTTAGTGTTTTTGAGTGAATTTATGATTAAATATTGGAAAAATGACATGTTTACACTTATATATGAAAGTGGGATGAGTTTCATGATGTTTACAGGTGTATTTGAAAACTCCAACCAAGTCAAATTTGACCATCAAGCCTCAAATTTGAATTTCCTCTTCAACCCTTTGAAGATTTGATGAAGATTTGGAGATCTACTCAAGTGTCTTGGATGTAGATTAATCATGAAAGAAATATTTGTGAGAGGATTTGTAGAGATATCACTTGATAGGTGTGACCACATGGTTGTAACCAAATGAGACATTTGTGGATCTAGGAGAGATTTGTGGATCTAAGTTATCTTAAATTTTTGTATAAATAGGAGTGCCTCCTCCATTTCAAGGGGAGGACTCCTAGAGCATTGTGCCCAACTTATGATGGAATAAGAATCAAGCTTTATTTTCACATCAGTTTCCATTCTCTAGTTTAGATTTAGAATTCTTTAGTTTATGTGTTACTTTGTTCTTGGGAGAATTGAGTTCACTCCAAATAGATCATAGTAGCATTTTCTTCTTGTTCTAATGCTTTGAAGAGGTTTATATGCTTTATTGTTTTTATTAGAATTATTTGATGATCTTGATTGTTGATAGGTTATTTGAAACATTACGAGAAGACCTCTTGTAAGGGAGCTATTGTTTTCATGCCTACAACAACTAAGCCTTTTTAAGTGTATTTATTTTCAATGCATGAGTGTTCACTTGATGATCTTGATTGTTGATAGGTTTTGTGAAACATCATGAGAGGACCTCCTGTAAGGGAGCTAGTGTTTTCTTTCCTACAACAACTAAGTCTTATTAAGTGGAATGAAAGAGTTAGGATTTGATTGAATTTTATTAGATTAGAGTTAGATGCCTACTCTTACATATATTTTGCTGGAATCATCACAAGCTTACGAGCATCCTTGGTTGATAATTAAATGAAAGCAATTTAAGCAATTGAATTGCCGAACAGGGTCATCTAAAAATCAACACACACATGAATTCCTTTTGTCTTTTTTCCCTATATCATAATTGGAATGATCCAAGCTAATTATTCTATTGCAAATATCACCCTGACATCCAATTTTTTTTGTATTTCCTTGTTTCACTTGTTTTCTATAGTGCGGGTTTATTATATGCGAACTTTTCTTAATTGGTGGAGCATCCAAATTCAATTCAGTTTTCATCTCATTGAACTCTCCAACTACACCCTTCATTTTGGTGAAACTACATGGATATAGATCGACATACTTGTGGAGCACAACTACAATCTCTGCAACCATGTGCTCATTCTAATAATCTGCGATAACAACTATTTTATGCTCTACCTCCATCCCATTGTTAACATGCTCTCTTCTTAGTGGCTCATGGTAATGCATCAAACAACTAGTATTTGGTTTATCTTGGACTATGCAGTGCTCCTATATCCTCAAATTGTAGATGCATAAGTTCTTTAGCAGGGTCTACGTCTATAGGGTATATGTCTATGAGGTCCCCCTTTGTAGAACATATAGTCATGCATCATGGGTGCTCCATCTATAGGAAACACTAAATGTGTTGAAGTGAATTTGTAACGCCTTTGTTGTATCCTCCCATGTATGCAATGCACTCTTATGGGTTTCTCATCATCTTGCGAGGGTGTTTGCCAAAGTGAGATCCAATGCTACAATCCTCTTCTCTGCCACAACATGTTCCTCCACTTTCTTCCATGAAATCACTTGAGTCACTTGTGTCATCATATTTTGCACTAACCCATTGTTATGCTCGCAACACCGTGCATTATCATGTGGACTTCTCATAGTCTCCATTCTACCACATTTGAAAGGCAACTTCTAAAGTTGTGGCAAATTACCACATGTTGTTCCAACTTAATTCTCCATCAACAATTATATCTATGTAATCCTCTTGGTTCCAAGCATTAATATTATAAAGGTGATTTAAGGCACCCTCATCCAATGCTTCCTTAATTGATTGCACAAAGCACACACCTAGAGTTGGATCTAAAGATTGAACGACTTTGTTACCCATGACATCCGTCATTGTTTCAAATCCATATTACATCATTATCAAATTCCCAATTGGTCCCCAACAATATAGGGTAGGCATCCTTACCGTCTAGTATTTCGATGACTTGAGAATCTACATAAGTCCATAATGCCATCTAGATCAACCTCCATCTATTCGAGCCTGACGATTAGACAAATTCATGATTAGTTGTCCAACCACAGTTGGATCGATAAGTACACCAAGCTTAGCCATTCTACGAGCTTCCAAGATTTATTGGGAAATATGTTCACATATGATCCTAGATCGAGCATGACATCTCACACCGCATATCCTCTAATTATTACATTCAATCAAAATTCATTCCTTGATATTCTCCTTTTCACATGATGCAGGGGCACTCAATCTACAATCTCGAGAGGTGATTCTAATAACCACAACAAAAACCCCTTCAAATGGGCAATGGCTTGGTCATCTTCCAAAATCCACAAGAATGTTCTCAACCATCCATGGACTACATTCTCTGATAACGACACCAACATACTCTAGCAGTTGATGGGCAATCAGACTATAAAAAATGGTCTTTTTAGTTACATATAATTGACATCTCATGCACCAACAACCTCATGTATCACTTCCACCGCATTGCATGGATATCCTTTTTGCTAAATTGGATCAAATGGTGCCTTCTATGGAGCCTTACAAAAAATCCCTTTCTCTGTGGTGCCCACATCCACTCTGGTCTTAGCCCCACTTGTGGCAATATTTATACCTATGTATGCATGACTCCCCAAATCGTCACCATGGATCTGCAACTTTGAATTGGCTATGTTCAAATTGCATTGTCTTTTGTCTCGCACCTCCCACTTTCAATAAACCCTGGAAAATCCTCATTGTTATGCCCAGTCTTTTGGTAGTGGCCATGATGAGTTTGACATGGCTTTGGATAGTTCCATGAGATGTGCCCCACCTCGTTACAGTTGTAACACCATGGTGGAGGATGGTTCACATCATTCTACAATGCTTGGTTATCTTGGTTTTGGGTCTGCCCTTTATTTCCAACACCAATTAAATCTATTGTAAATAATTTCTTCTCAAAGTGCTTGGCATAAGCAGACAACGCATGTCAGTCCTCTATGTGATGAGTGTTTACCCTATAAAAGTTGTAATGTACTACTGTTGTAGGGATACTTAGATTCTGACATATCTTGCCAATCCCCCCATGTGCCTTGCCCACATAGGGGTTCCCAACTGCAATGGTATATCTCTGGGACATGGGGCAATCATTTTATAGATGGCCTTTTATTTTACACAATGTGCACTGCTAGCGTTAGAAGTTGTTCCTAGACTACCTTAGGAACAATCCTAACACATCTTGTTTCAAAATGATTAAAGTTTATATGAAAATGGTAATATCTCTCTTTGTTTGAAAGGAACTAATGATCTGATCTATTTCAGTCACTTTCCTATATGCATCAAGCCAGGTAAATAAAACTGGTGATTAATGATTTAAGCTTTAGATGATGTGATTAGGAGAAATGTAAAACAAAACTGATAATTTCACCAATGAACAATCATGTCCTTTAATGTCCTTATGCAACAAAAGAATAAACTTTTATTCAGAGATCCATTCTAAATAAGATTTAAAAGGGAAAAACAGTATTGTGGTGAAGATTCCCAAAAAAATCCTTTATAGCAATATTTTCAACACAAATGCATTGTTATAAAATCATATAACATCAACAAAGTGTTTTAGAGGAAATATTGAAGATGATAAACAAAGGATAGAAACACACACTAACTGTTGGATTTATTTGCAACTGGAGTCTTTACATAAGCAAAGATAAACCAAAATTGTTTTAAAAGATTTACAATGACAAGACAAAACATGGATCGAACCGTTTCACCATCTCTTTCATACAATATAGAGAGTTTTCATAAACCATATACATTTATTGTCACCCAAAAAATTAGTGACACATCATAACTAATCCCTATAAGCCCTGAGCGCACAATCTTATCTTAACTACTCAAATACACAGCTGGCACAATAAATATAACATAAAACCAAATCCTAGGCAACACATCTGCACTAGAATAGTACTTTGACTCATCTGATTCCACCTTGCAAGCAAGTTGTCTCCTTTCATCCATTACAAAAACTCAGTGCTATATCATTTGCTGAAAAACAAACCACTATATGTGTTCCTGTAGCGCCATAACACATTTTTTGCATATTGAAGGAACTTCCTGTAGCACCCTTTTCAAAATATTGATTTAACTCTTCAAACACCCTTTCAACAACGCTTTATTTCAAGTTATCACGAGACATAAAACCTGAAGTGCCATGAGATAACCACTTTGTACATCATTTAGACCTTGCCTTTTTTGGATTAAGATCAAGACATTAAATCAACTTTTAAGGAAAGTCCACAAACTAAATGATGACATGAAATGACCCTTATGAATACCTAAATTACTCCACTTAATCCCTCTTCTTATAATACAAACATAGATATCTCTCATCCCTAATAACAAAACATTTTCACCCCCAAGGTAAAAACTTTGAACCTTTTAAAAAAAATTCAATGAGGATTTAAAACTCATGCAAAAATTTCTAATGAAGAGAGTAGGGATGAGAGATGAAATTTGAAAAGTTTAGAGGTGCTAACAATGGCTCCATGTGGGATGGAGTTCTCCCTGTGAAAATCCAAAAACTTAAGTAGACCTGTGCCTTAGATCAATCTGATCTTCTGTACAATGTATTATGGAAGTATGCCTACTTTGTTTCTGAAATCTAGCAAAACTTTATTCAAAACACATCAACCTGAAAACTTAAAACTGAATTCTGAAAAGCTGAAAGAAAAGTTGCAGTAGTGCTCCATTGGGCTATGGAGTCCTTATTATCTAACTACCACAAAACACCGATATGTACAATGGAATTTGAGCCACCAACTTCTTTAGTAAAATAATTTCTTCAAAAAATTCCCATTGACTGGGCCACCAAAAACCTCTTCATCTTCCAAATTTTGCAATAGGAAAGTGTTGTTGTCAAAGACCTTATCCACCTTGAATGGACCCAACCACAAGTTGTCAAACTTCCGATGATTGTTTTCTCTACGGGCATCCCATTTCAAAACCAAATCTCCAGGTATCAGCTGCTTTGTTTTTTTATTTTTTGTTAAAAGTCTCTTTAACCTTTTGTTGACGTTGATGAGCTTTTTCAAGAAGTCTCTCTCTTGCTTGTTGTAACTTTGCAATTTGACATATCCTTCTGATAGCATCATTAGGTTCAAATTCAATTTCTTGTAGAAACTTCACAACAAGAAAAGCAAGCTGTACTGGAAAAACTGCATCCATCCCATATACTCGCTGAAAAGGTGAGGTTCTAGTTGCTCTTTTCGTGCTAACATAGTCACCCACAAGGCATATTTCAACTTAGAATCCCAAGCCCTCTTGTTATATTCCAACAACTTATTAATGATCCTAACCATACTCTTTTTGGATGATTATGCCAACCCATTATCTTGTGGGTAATAGGTAGTGGAATGCCTAAGCTTGATGCCATAATCTTCACAAAATTTTATCATGTTAGCAGATTTAAAAGCTGCAACATTATCTGTGATAATCACTTCCAGACAACCGAATCTAGATAAGATATTTTCTTCAAGAAAATTCATGAGTACCTTCTCAGTCGCTCTCCTTGTAGGTACAACCTATATCCACTTCATGAAATAATCCGTGGCTGTCAAAATCCACCTATGTTGGCCATTAGATGGAGGATGAATTTCACCTATGAAATTGAGAGCTCATTGTTGGAAAGGTGCAGACACTTTCATAGGCTTGAGAGGTAAGGGTTTCAGATTCTACTTATCGACAAATCTCTGACATTTTTCACATGCTCTAACCCTTGTACATACATCAAAAAATAGACTAGGCCAATAATAACCAACCCTAAGTATCTTATATGCACTGGAATTCTAGAAGTGGTGTCCTCCACACACTCCTTCGTGAAATTATGTCATGAATCTCTCTACTTCTTCTTCATAAAGGCATCTCAACAATAATCCTAAAGGGTCCCTCCAAAACAAAGTCTGATTATTCACACAATACTTAGCAGCTTTGAGTTTGAGAGATCTCACTTTAGACTTGTCCATACCTGAAGGAGATTGTAAATTCTTTAAAAAGTAAAGAATGTCTATATACCAATCATATTCAACAATATTTTCATTCACCTAAGAACTATTGTCTTGAGGATGCAGATCTCTTGAATTTTTATAGATGTAATTGACTCAGAAAACCATGCAATTAGAATAAACTAGCAACTTAGCTAATACTTGGCCTTTAACTAGCTTTGTAGGCTTGATTTCCATGTCATACTCGAGCAACTTAGCTATCCATTTACTTCTCCTTCCATCATTGTCCAACTGAGTCAATATGTCTTTAATAGCACTAGATGGCACACATGCAATGATTTTGGAATGCACGACATAATATCTAAAAAATTTCAATGCTTGGACCAAAGCAAAAGCCTACTTCTCCATGATATCATATTTTAGCTCTGCATCCCGAAGTGCCCTGCTGAAAAAGGCAATGGGCTGCTCAAAACCCTCTGAATTTTTCTGCAACAGGCCAACTGCTAGAGTATCATGAGATGCAAAAGAAAAAATCAGAAATTCCTTTTCAAAATCAAGACTAATTAAAACAAGGGCATCTGAAATAGCATGCTTGATAGATTGAAAGGAATCTTTGGCTTTGGAAGTCCATTTAATATCGCTGCCCTTTTTTAAGATACCAATGATATATTTGGCCAATTCAACAAAGTTGGGAATAAACCTTCTAAAATATTTTATCTTCCCAAGAAAATATTGAATTTCCTTCTTAGTTCTTGGGATGGAAAGCTTTTGAATGGCTTCCACTCTTGCAGGATAAATTTTGACTCCATCAGCACAAACAATGTGGCCTAACAATTTACCTTGCTCCAAAGCAAAATGAGACTTCTTTGGATTTAAAGAAAGACCATACCTTTTGCACTTCAGAAATACCTGTCTTAAATGGTGTAGATGCTCCTCATCAGATCTGGAGAACACAATGATGCCATCCAAATAGACGACCACAAACTTATCCTTTTCTCCCACAAAGGCAATATCCATGGCTAGTTGAAAAGTTGCACCTGCATTGATCAAACCAAAAGGCATACGAGCATACATAAAAGTTCCCCATGGTTTTGTGAAAGCAGTCTTCTCCATATCATCCAGATGAACAACCACTTGATTATATCCGAAAAAACCATCAATCATGGACATCCTGCTATAACCTAATACCCTCTGCAAAATATGTTCCATCTTGGGAATTGGATAGTTGTCTTTCCAAGAACACCTATTTAAGTTTCTTAAATCAAGACAAAGTTTGATTTCACCATTATCTTTTCTCACAGGTACCAGATTTTCTATTCAATCATAGTATCTCAAGGGAACAATGATCTTAGCATTTGAAGTTTCTTAACCTCCTTTTCCACAATAGGCAACAAAAGAGGATTGATCTGCCCGAGCCTCTGCTTGAATGGTTTTAGATTTTCTTTCAAAGGTATCTTGTGTTGAATAATGCTAACATCGAAGGTCCTAAGGTATTCATATTGCCATGCAAAAATATCAATAAACTCTTTTAGCAATTTCTCATACCTGGCTCGTTGTTTTCCTGACAGAAATTTTGACAATTTAACATGCTTGGGATTTGCAACAGTCCCAAGATTACAATCAATCACATCTTCCTCTTTTTCTGGGTGAGGGGGCTTAAGAGGAACATCATTATGATAAAAAAAATCTTTCAAGAGGAACTAGACCTTTTGGGATATGGTTAGTGGACAATTGCAATATCGTATGCCCAACAATCATGTTCTGAAAATTCAAATTTTGCTTATCCTCATCCACATCCTCATCTTGGTCAATATGAATAGAAGAAAACTCATCCACATATTCAAGGAATCTCTTGATCTCAGAATCTTCCTCAAACACTCTCCAATACTTGACATTATCCGGGATAGAAGGCATGTACCTTACCTCTACTTCATATTTCAGCTTTGGGGGTAAAGGAGGTTTGAAGGTACTTGCTACCACAACAAGTGAATCAACTTGCTCATTTTGATTTCTCAGAATATACAAAATATTAAAAGACAAAAAGAATCTCTCAATGATGTCCCATACCTCATTTTTGTAGTCTTTAAACCGAATGTTCTTGGGCTGATATAAATTTATAACTTGCTGTACAATAAGCTCTGAATCCCCATGAACCTTTAAATGTTGAATTTTCATTTCTTTGAATGCCCTGAGACCTAACAATAATGCCTCATACTCTGCAATGTTATTTGTTGTCTCAAATTCTAACTTGTAAGACAGGGTAATGACTTCATTTACAAGAGAAATCAACACCAAACCCGCACCTTCTCTGGATGAGGGTCCATCAAAAAATAGTTTCCACAATAGATTTTGATTCTCATAAAACTATGGAACAACAATTGGTTTTGTCAAAGGCAAGGACTGTAGGGAATCATCATCAATATGAAATATGGAGGATCCCAAATCCACATCAACTGCATAGATAGGGTGATTTGAAGGATTATCACCATCACTGATGATACATGCCAATTGAGTCTCCCGATAAAATCTTCTAAATTCCCCCCCAAAAATAGGTATGGTAGCATAATAAAGGTCCATTTGAAGAGATCCCTCGAGCTTCTTACCCCAATATTTGGACAACAACATCCCAAACCTGGGAAGAGTATCAGCTACAACGATATCCATGACTGGACTTTTAGCTAGGATTTGAGATAATGAGACAACAAGGTCCTTGATAACTCCCAAACGTTTGAATTTTTTAGAATCAAAAGAAAAGAGATCATGATATGCTTTGGTAATCTATAATCCTAACTCTTCCATGACAACCTTTGGCATGAGATTGTGGGAAGCTCCTGAATCTAACAGGAAATTATGAAGGATTTTGTCATTAATGTTTAATGAGACATAAAAAGGGGGAGTGGATTCATCTCTCTTTTCTACTATTGGCCCTAAGACGATATTTGGTTTCTCATCTTGTAGATTAATCACATCAGAGACAGGGTCAATGACAGGAGAAGGTTGTAACCACTTCAAAATTTGATTCCTAGAAGTATTAGTTTTAACCAACTCAGTCAAAGGAATACAAATTTTGATTTTGCTTATCTCGTGTTCCAAATTGAAAGGAGATGAGAACTTATCTACATTCGGGGCCGCTACTTTTATAGCTGGCTATACTTGCTTCCTTTCAGTATTTTTGCTACTTGGTTGCATTGCTGGGACAAAAGATTTATCCTTTTGAGGAGTTGGTTTAGCAGGAACTTGTCTGGCTCTAAGATTGTAACCCTGTTGATCTGTTTGACAGAGCATGTTGTCTGCATTTTCCTGAGCATGTGCAATTAGTGAATCTTCATATTCATTCTGAGTTAAGTGGCTAACACCAAACTCCTCTCTAATCAAATGAATTTCCAATTCTTCAACTACCTCTTCAGCTTCTTGTTTTTCCTCAATATAATTGTTCTGTAGGGGTGGCTAAATTTTCTGATCATCATTGTTCCTCTTATCCCTATGCAAGATCTGAGGGTTATAAGGTCTTCTATAATGATTTGTGTTCTGAGTTCCTTCCTGAGGTGTATTCTATTTTTTATTTTCCAATTTGAGTTTAGACAACTCGATTGACATTTCTTCCATCTTTCTAGCCATATCCTCCAAGGAAATCTTTTGATTTTTGCTATTTGATGAAGAGGACTTGTGTTCCTCCTTTTGCTTTCCCTTGTCCGACCTCTTCTTAAGTTGTTCAGATGCTATAATGTTGGATTCAAATTCTCGAGTCGAATCTTGCATATAAGTCAAAGTGGTTGATTTTATTTCCCTTAATAGCAGACATAAGTCAACATCAAATGTATTATCATAAGTTACCTTTGCTAACCTTTCAACTGGCCTAATATCATTTAGGATCTTATGGTACTCGATTGAATCTCTGGGAAAAATCAGAAACAAACTCACCATTTTTTCTTCGGAGATTACTAAACTCTATCATATAATACAAATCATCTTTCTTGTCTCCCCACTTTCTCAAGAAGGTAGCATCAAGATCTGTAATAGTGGCAATTGAATTAGTTGTTAAACTTCTGAACCAATTCCTCACTTCTCCATCTAAACTTTGAGCAAAAAGCCACATCCATACATCATCATAGTCCACTTGAAAATTATCAGCAAAGGAGTAGAAAGCTGTCAAATGTTCCTTTGTTGTCTTGTCCCCTTCACTGTAAAACCTTGGAAGGTACTTCATGTAATCATTACCCGAAATATTATGGAGATTATTAGGCAACACTAAAGGTGCATATCTTCCAGCTCCGATGGCATCCATTGGATTGGGCGGTGCTGCACCTGCCATGGTTTGACCACTTAAAGATTGATTTCTATGTGATGAATGTGGTGATGAGGGATTTGGGATATTCACCAATTGAATCTTAGGAGAGGACTGGATAATTTCTTCAACAAGTTTTTCAACAACCAAGATATTGACTCGAAGGTTAAGTTTGGGTTTCTCTTCTTCAAGTTCTTCAACTGAAGGAATGTATGATGGAGAAACGAGTATAGAATCAAAATCCTCTTTCTTGTCAACTTCTTTAAGGACTGGGATATTTTCAAAGTGGATGTACTCATAAGGGATGTATTCTTCTCTTTCAACAGGGTCAAGGTTTTCCTCACACTTATACCTTATCTCAAGATAGGATGTGTAAAAGGATTCTGGTTCAACAAATTCCTCCTTCTCTGAGGTGGATCCTTCAAAAGGAGGTAAAACCGACAACTTCTCAGACACAGATTTGTGAAAGATTTTGGATTGTTTTAGGATCTTCTCAGGGTCTGAAACAACAAGCATGTTTGGAGATTCTGGTTGGGCTCTAGTTCCCTTTTTCTTTGGAACCATAGTGCCTTATGTGTAGTCACCAATTGAAAAGATATTGTAGTTTACTTGTGCCTAGTTCGAGTTTCACCATCTAGAACTAGATCTGAAAACTATTGTCATTCTACTCAGGAAAAATCTCATCATTTCATCCCCGACAACGACACCAAAAGATGTTAGCATTATAAGTTGTTCCTAGACTGCCTTAGTAACAAGCCTAACACATATTGTTTCAAAATGCTTAAAGTTGATATGAAAACGGTAAGATCTATCTTGGTTTGAAAGGAACTAATGATCTGATCTATTTTAGTCACTTTCCTATATGCAACAAGCCAGGTAAATAAAACTAGTGATTAGTGATTTAAGCTTTAGGTGATGTGATTAGGAGAAATGTAAAACAAAACCGATAATTTCACCAATGAAAAATCATGTCCTTTAATGTCCTTATACAATAGAATAATAAACCTTCGTTGGTTCTGCAACTCTAGGAGCTACAGGTTCTTCTTCATATACTTCGTCAAGATGAAATCTCATTGATCTCATGAGTGTTGCATCTTCATCAAAGGTTACATATCTGCTGATATCAATATGATGGTAACCTGGTATATAAATTCTGAAGGCCTTAGAGACCTCACAATCTCTAACAAATATTCCCTTCTTTCCTGAAGGGTCCAACTTAGTTCTCCTTTCTTTCAGAATGTGTGAAAACACTAGACAACCAAATATCTTGAGATGGCTTACTTTTGGCTTCTTTCCGGATAACATTTCTTTGAGGGTTTTGAATCCAAGTGCACTATGGGATAATCTGTTTTGAACATAAACTGTTGTTGTTTTTTCTTCGGCCCATAAGTGCAATGGAAGATCTTGATCGTGGATCATAGTCTTCATTGCTTCCATTATTGTTCTATTATTTCTTTCTGCTACACCATTTTGCTGGGGATGATAGGGAGTAGTGAGCTCCCTCTTAATTCCGACATCTCTGCAAGAGCTTACAAATTATTTTAAGGTGTATCCTCCTCCATTATATGACCTGAGTATCTTGAACTTTTTTTCAGAGATATTTTCTATCAAGGCTTTGAATTCCTTGAACTTTCCAAATAATTCATCTTTTGACTTCAAGAAGTTAACCCAAGTCTTGTGAGAATAATCATAAATAAATGACACATAGTATACATACCCACTTAGAGAGGTTGGTGGAATTGAAACACATACATCTGAGTGGATGAGCTCCAAGATTCATTCTGCTTTACTATCACTCTTTTGGAAAGGATTCTTTATGTTCTTTCCTTGTGTGCATCCCTTGCACACACCTTCATTATCAACCTTGAATTCTGGTAGACCTGTAAAACCTTGCTTACATATGATAAGGCTTTGTAGTTGATGTGAGCTAGTCTTCTATTCCAAAGTTCACATGGAATCTCAATGGAGTGAGTCAAATCTGCATATGCGTGACCTTTTAACGTATACAAGCCACCTTCTTCCGTTCCAATAACAATTGCATATTCTATAGTTTTTCCTTTAGGCCACATAAGAACTTCACCATCTATGAATGCAAATCTGAAGCCTTTCTTATCTAGAGCTGAGATAGAAAGTAAGTTATTTGCAAAACCTGGTACATAAAGTACATCCTTCATTTTCATCCGAGACCTTGAATCAAGTTTGTAGGTGGATTCTCCCACTCCTTTGATAGGGTACTGGTAATAATCTTTGAGTGTAACTTTCTGTGGAAAGTTCTTTTTTGTGAGGCTAGTGAGAGTGTCTCTCTGACCTGTCATGTGCTTAGAGGCACCACTATCAATGAGCCAAGTATCCTCTCCAGGTGTTACAGATCCCGAGAGGGCAAAAAATAAAACATAATATTCAATCTCTTCTTTAGTCATCTTCATGGGTGGCTCATCATTTTCAACCGAATGTGCATGCTGTCTTTTGTTATTTATCTTCTTGTATTCTTCCCTTCTAGCAGGACAATTCTTAGCAATGTGTCCCATCTTATCACAATGATAGCAATATTTCTGGAATCTCCTTGGAGGGTGAGATTATTTAGGGAAGTGGGTGAATTTATTTGGGGAGTGAGATTCCATATGAAGGTGGGTATCCTTTTGGAAGTGAGACCTTTTCTTTCCTCCTTTATCATGAGTAGCTAGGGATTGATATTCATCCCTTAATAACACTTCTTCTCAGTTGGCTACTCTTGCTTCTTCTTGAACACATTCTTCCCAAAGACTGTCAAATTGGAGTTTCTCCTTTCTTGCAAAGATAGTTTGGATGAAGGCATCCCAAGGTCTTGTGAGACCATTAAGAGCTATCATTATGAGTTCATATTCATCTAGGTTGTCTCCAATTGCTTCTAGTTGTTCCTTGAATTGAGAAACCCTAGAGAAATAGTCATGAATGATTTATCCTTTCTTCATATTTGTATTCTTGAGTTAGGTTCTTAGATTCATCTTCCGGTTGATATTCCTTCCTTCATACATTCTGGTAAGGGAATCAAACATCCCTTTTGGAGTATTCTTAGAAGACACTTGAGGAATCAAATGGTCCTTAATAGAGTGTGCAATGATTCTTTGGCCCTAACCATATCCTTCTAGTACTTCTCTTTGGATGCATCTTCTTCAGGTTCTGGTACATTTTCCTTTATGAATTTTGCAAGGTCATTCTCTTCAAGAATGAGTGAAATCCTATATTTCCAGGCACAAATTTTTTCCACACCTTCTAACTTGTCAACAAGCTTGGTGCTTGCAGACATCTTGACTTTGAGCTGGGAAAATGATCAAAAAATTAAAGTGCTCATAAAGTGAATCTGAACTTACCAAGAGATGTGTTGGGTTGAGGTGAGTAGGTTGGAGCTGTTGGATTTAAAAAATTTCAAGTTTTACCCCTTGAAACTGGACCTGTGCAAATCAGGACTAGTACTTTTGGTACTGGTTCTGGTTTCTTGGTTTTTTGGTACCAATAAAAACTAGGGTTTCACTTTCCGGAGGCTCTGGCCACTAAAAAGGTGAGTTCAAGCTGCCAATGAGTTCGCTAGGCTAGGGCGCACTTCCCTAGATGGTTTTTAGTTAGAATTTCTCTTCCAATAAAAATCCCTAATTTTATTGTACGACAATAGTGACGGTTTTGGTTACCTAATGAAAGGTGCTCTACTTAGTTTAGCCTGATACCATGTTAAATTTAGAATTTCTATTAACTTCTTTTCAATTTACTAGACAATAATAGCATAAGCAGGCTCATTGAGAGAAACACAATCACAAGGTACACAACATTTTATCCTAGGAAGCCCTCATGGGGGAGAAAACCCCACAAAATTTTCCTTAATATAGATTGCCAATACAATGCCAAGATAAAAGACCAAACCACCAAGAATCTCTAAGACCAAGCATGTGCCTCTCTCTTCTCCTTATTCTAACTGCAACTTCCTTAAAAAATTATGCACTAGATAAGCGACTTGAGTGAGTGTGAGAATGACACACCATCCTCTCTTATTTATATTAGCTGATAGGCGCTAGGGTTATGTCTCTTCACCAAGTAGAGCCGACTTCTTCAACTAGTGGTTAAAACCACTTTAATTATCCCTAGGGACCGACATTACAAACAACACCATATAACTATGGTTTGACCAATCCACAAAAGGGGATTTGTCCTTATACAAAGCCCAACATGATCAATCCACAAAAGGGGATTTGATATATATAATAATAATTCAATTATAATTAGAATATTCTTTGCAGTTACAATATTTCAACACAAATGAGGTAACAACCTACTAATAAACCATTCCTTATGGACCTCTTGGATGATGTAACTCAACTAACTCATCAAATCCTAGAAACGCTAGTCATACTCTCAAACTATTTCTCCTACTATCTGCTTACTTTCCCTTAATTTTGCACTGCTATGATGCTCCAACTTTGACTTTTGGAATTCCTTCACTAAGTTTTCCCACCACTTAACCAAAATCACTCCATGCATAGTGGGATCACTTTGCTTTCACTTCATGTGCTCTTTCTTGTAGTGTTGTTTGGAGCACAATCAAATAGATTGCATCTATGGTTCTTTATGCATTCCATATAGAATTATAGAGGAAACAATGCTACTTTGAGTCTTCATCACCTATGCTATGAAACAAAGGAAGTTGCAAAGAAGACTCATTCGACTGTGTTGTCTCTATTCTTTCTTTCTAAGTCTGAACTAACATGAATCATTAAGGTCCAGATTGTTGTATGACCAATGCTACTCCTATAGCAACACTCATAGAACTAGATAATATTGGAGACAAATTGTGACTCCCTTTAGCTGTCACACTTACATTGTTCAAAGCCACTATATAGGTTATACTTGTATTGCTAATTAAACACACATTTGTGTTATGAGCAATAATGATATGTAAAATGAAGGACTTATAGCCCACTCTCTTCACCAACATGGATCTTTTGCGAAATTTAAGTTCTTATCTTTATCTTAGCTCTGTTATTAGGATTGTGTATAGTACTTTGTCTTCTAGAGATTATTAGCTCTATATCCCCTGCCTTGGACAATGATCTTTTTTCTTATGATGGCTGCAAGGCCTCTCTCAATGTAACCAATGTTATGTGTGTCCTTAGTTCCCAATACAAGGAACTTTGTACTACTGGTTGCAAATCCTTCTCCTGGTTGTAACCTACACACAACCACCAACTGTCAATGTATTGGTAGTTCAGTCTCTAAGTCTTACCTTCTTGATGTGTTATTGGATTATTGTGCCAGGGAAAATACATCAACAATGTAGCAACCCACTCAGTTCCAAACCAATTACCAACACGCCTGATATCTTCACAATTTATGTTGTTGGAATGTGTTTGTACAATGCTCTACAATTCAAATAATCAACAACGTTTGTCTCTTCATGTATGGTTCTAACAAGACATGCTTGTGCTTGACTGTAGATTCCCAAAATAAATTTTCCACCAAGTTTCCAACATGTGAGATAAATACCTAGCCATCCTGAAGGAGTTGAGCAACATATTTATTTAATTGCCTATGCTTCAATTCCCTCTTATCCTTTAGTGTTTTGGTTCAACTTCAACGAGTTCTTGAGTTTGAAGATTCAAATTTCTCTTCCAATAATGTTTTCAACTTTCGACCTATGTTCAAACTCATCTAAAGTCCTCACAAGTAGCAATAGAATGTGACTTGGGTTGAGGTGCCTCCAAAACAGAAAATAGTGAAATGTAATTTTTGAATGATTTCTTATTATGGCCAGCTTAGCTTAACCTATTCACTAGTCCTCCATTTAGTTTCTTATTTGCAAAATCAATAGACACATCCACAAATTACCTAGATACACCTAAGCAACAAAATAATGTTCCAAGTGAAAGGAACTCACACAGTAGTATAATTAAACTAACCAACAATAGATTTAAGTCAATTTGCAAGTAAGAAAAACCAGATAAATGAATTAACCAAACAATGAATCAACCCAACTAAGTATTAAATCGCTCAACAAGTTAATGAAGTTGCCTAATAACGAAGTAAAATGGCCATAGAGATTTGAACTCTCAAAGGAAGAAGCAAAATGCCTAGGAAGATGAGAACTTGCCCAACAATGAAATGGAACACCCGGTAATCAAGGGGATGTAAACCCAGCTCGGGAAAAGAGAAAATGTCCCAGGTGTTGAGCACAAACTTATACTGNGGTGTGTGAATCAGTATCAGACAATTTTTTACCTTTTCAAACATTCATCAAACATAAAAAAAAATTCACATATGATATCTATTAACTGCAAAACATGGAACACAAGATTTACGTGGAAACCCTTTCGGGAGAAAATCACAAAAATTCTCTTTATAATTCTTTGTAGGCACCAACCTACTATTACAAATATTTGTAGGCACCAATCTACTGGAGACACCAATCCCCATTGGTACAAATCTTGGTAGGCACCAACCTACTCTTACATATCTTCGTAGACACCAATCCCCACTGCTAAGAACCAACTTAGCAAGAGACACCAATCTCTTTGTTTGAGTGGCACCAGCCTACTCTTACAGATCTTTGTAGAAACCAATCTACTAGAGACACAAATCCCCACCGCTAAGCACCAACTTAGCAATATACACCAATCTCTTTGTGTGAGTTGCACCAACCTTCACCGAGTCTTCTTGCTACTAATACCTTCACTAGGTACGTTTGTTGCTTCTACCTTCACTAGGTCTACTCACTATTTCTTCCTTCACTATGTATGCTCACTACTTTTGCCTTTACTAGGTTTGACCAGAATTTGAATTTCCAAACGGTAACTTTCTCAAAGCTTGTTGTTTTGGGCCTCTTCCCAAGAATGAACTTGTAAAACATGTCGCGTATCCAATTTTACAAATATGATTATGAAATTGTTCCATGATGTACTTCTATATGTCTCCTTTGTTCTATGAAAATTTCACAATCTGAAGAGTCCCAAAAAACAAGTTATAGTTAAAATGCCAAGCTAACCCGTTTGAAACTGATCTCATGACCATTCAAAAACCCTAAGTTCCATAGAGCATATCTAAGAAATTACAATGAACGAACAAATGAAATTTGCACCACATGTACACCAAGATCTCCTTTGTCTCTGCAAAATTTGAAGGTTTGAAACATCCCAAAAAATAAGTTATAGCCAAAGTGCCAAGCTAACCTGTTTGAAACTAATTTCAGGATCATACAGAAGCCCTGACTTCCATAAGGCATATCTTTGAAAGTATATTCAACCAACATCTGAAATTTGTACCACATGTACACCAAGGTCTCTTGATCCGGATTATTTTCGACACGAAATGAGAGCGGAGATATAATAAAGAAATGCACAAAGATAATGCATATATTCAATAATATAGCATAAATGTATCAGAGATGCAACCATAAACACAGATATACATTAATACATGATTTCTATTAATCAGTGAAATGTACAGAGACAGTAAAAATACAGAGTGAAAGACTCGCTAGAATGGTGGCAGCTTATCTCTGAGAAGAGATGTGACGGCTACTCGCATTCGCAAGAAGATGATTACAATGAGGCTCTGAAGGCCTTTTTTACAATAAACGGGAATGCCAAAAGTCCTAGACATCCAAAAACCTAACCCTAGGAGATGAAGCGCCAAAAGTCATGTGGGCCCCATTTGGGTAAGTGAGTACATCAACTTCCCAGGGTCGTAACTTTTGCATACGATCTCCGTTTTAGGTGTGTGATAGCTCGTTGGAAAGATCTATCCGAGGCATACAACGCYCAAAACTAAATAGCGTCATAGATGAGCAACATACCCCAAAAAACATCGTTTAGGGCCTCAAAATGGCCCCGAAAGTTCAGGACCCGAAAAACTRCTAAAAATAGTAAATTGCCAATATTGCCAGAAAGCCATTTTGAGCCATTTGGAAAAGGTGGGTGGCCACCGATATCCACCTGGATCATCTCTCGTATGTCTCTACAACTTTTCAAGGTCTAAAACATCCCAAAAAATAAGTTATAGAGAAAGTTCCAAGTTGACCTATTTGAAATTGATTTTGGGAGCATTCATAAACCCTAAATTCCACAGGGCATATATCCAAAAGTATAGTGAGACAACATCTAAAATTTGTACCACATGTACACCAAGATCTCTCTTCTGTCTCTTCCAAATTTCAAGGTTTGAAACATCCTAGAAAAAAAAGTTATCATGGAAATTCCAAGATGGCCTGAAATTGATTTGCCAATTGAATCTTTGCTAATCCATTTTTCACACACACTTTTTCTCTCGATGCCTTCTCTTTTAATACTTTTCATAACCCTTCATGAAGTGACATTTCCCTTATTTAAATAATCAATTCCTGATACCACGGGAAAATACTCCAAATAACATGGTCAAATATCGTAATCCCATGGGTTTGAAACCACTATTTCACTTTTTACTTTTTCACATGCACCAAATTTTGAATATACGTGTAGACCTATATATATAAATCAATCTTGGAAATGTTGTGTGTATTGTAATGCAATAATATGGCATCAATGACATCATTAACCCTTTGACATCAATGACAATAATTCCAACACTCTACCCCTTTGTCATCGATGACAATCCTGCAATGAAACTCATAGTCCACTAGGCATAGAAAGAATTCTCCCCCTGTCTGCAAATGCCCTCTTAGACATCAATGGAAAAAGGATGATCCCCCTGAGCTTGTGCTTCTCCTTAAGCACTTAGTGATGAGATGGAATTACTCCCAATTTCTTCATGAGATATTCAAATGTCTTTTTGGGAAGGCGTTTTGTGAAAATATCCGCAATCTATTCTTTGGTGACAATATATTCCAACTTGACATTATGTTTTGATAATTATTCTCTTAAAACATGATACTTGATTGGAATATTCTTTGTTTTTGATTCCATAACTAGATTCTTTGAAATATTTATTGCACTTGTGTTGTCACAAATGATTGAGACTGGGTGATCATATTCTACGTTAATATCTTTCAAAGTCCGTTTCATCCAAATAACTTGTGTGCAACATGTTGTTGATGCTATATGCTCGACCTCTATTGTGGATAGAGAATTTGAAGACTATTTCTTACTGAACTAGAACACCAAATCGTTGCCAAGAAAGAACTCTCTTCTACTTGTGCTTTTCATATCATCGACACTACCTGCCAAATCTGCATCTGTATATGTTGTTAGAGTAAAATATTCACCTCTTGAATACCACAAGCCGAAATCCAAGGTGCCCTTTAGATACCTGAATATTATTTTCACTGCTTGCACATGAGTTTCTTTTGGTGCAGCTTAAAACCATGCAACCAATCCTACTGCTTGCATAATGTCTGACCTTGATGTTGTCAGATATAGTAGGTTGCTAATCATTGACCTGTACAATGTTTGATTTTCTTCTAGAGATTCAACATCTTTGCTCAATTTATAATCTGTGACCATGGGTGTGTTGACTAATGCACAATCTTCCATTATAAACTTGTTCAACATTTCCTTGATATACTTGGTTTGTGAAATGAATATGCCTTTGTCGAATTGAGAAATATGTAAACAAAGAAAGAATGAAAATTCACTAAGCATAGACATCTCAAATTCTTTTTGCATTTCTATTGCAAACTCTTGGCACATTTTGTTCATATTGCCTCAAAAAATGATGTCATCTATATAAACCACAACAATCAACCGATTTTCTCCTATTGTCTTGATGTAGAGATTGTTGTCAACAATTCCCTTTTTGAAGCCTTATTGTTTTAGATATTTGTCAAGTCTTGTTGGTGCAATTATTTGCATAATATATTACCAAACATAAATTATCAACAGAGATTCGTAAACAGTACAATTGATGCACTATATGCGCCGATAACAGATATGTTCATATGTCTGTTTAGTATAGATTAGATAAGAAAACCATTTAGAAACCAACACACTCTTAAAAATGACAATCTTCACACAATTCGAAAGCTGGAAAGCAAAACTCATAAACAAGCAAAAGCTCTTGCTCAGGTGATGGACATGTTCATTGGTGGCTCATGAAAAGAAAAGATGAACATTGATTCTATCTCCTGGAGAAACTAAACGAACAAGTAGGATGCCCCATTAAATCTCATGCATGGTGAAATATAGAGATCCAATTGTTCCTGCATTACCACACTTTGCAACACATTCGAATAGTGAAATTAAACAGAATAACATGAAATCGAAATAACAAATACATGAAATGAAAATCCACACTAACAATTTACAATAAGCTTACCAAGCTGGATCGGTGGCCCTTGCCGATGCCAACATGGAAGCTTTTAGATCAACAAATGATAACTTCTAAGAGAGACAAAATCATTGAATCCAAACTTGCATTAATCTTCAACAGGTAGGTTTACAAAAGGAGTCTCTTTATGAATCCAACCTACATCACAACAATTCTCCTCAAGAACCTATCTCATAACAATTCCCTTAATCTACATAATAATAATTCTCTCCAATCTACATAATAATGATTCTCATCCCCCCCTCATGAAGAGAAGGCACTCTTTTTTTATACACGAGAGCTTTGAAAATAAGATAAACATCTCATAATTACAGATCCACTTTTCTCTCAACCCATTTCCCATTATTACAAAATATAATCCCTTCAAATCCTCACACATATCTCTCATATATCTTGGATAAGATATGACAACCAAATCTCCATGATCTTCTCCTTGGAATAGGCTTGAATTATCTCCTCAAATATTGAAATGGTGGAGGAAGTATTTGAGAAGTCTTTTGAATTAATCCTTCACATATTCCTACACATGACAAAGCTCACACATTTTTGAGATATATATGAAAACATGTCAATTTTCTAATATTTAAACACAAATTCTCTTTTAATACTAAAATAAATGATTTGGAAAACAATAAGGCTAATCTCATATTTAATTATAAAAATGGTATTAATGAATGGTTTATGGAGTGGTAGAATATGGATAAATGTGATGAATGCTGAAAGGAAAAGAGGATGAAAATGCGACAATCATGAGACTCAACATACCCCCCAATTGAACTTGTTGCATGTCCTCATGCAACCTTGCAAAAAAAACTCTTCTTTTCAATTTTGGTTATGCATGATTATATTTTTTTTAAAATAAAGAGGATGAAAATCCCGCCGCCGTCGCCACCCCCCACCCTCCCCCCCCCCCAACTCATCTTGTGGCATTTTCTCATGCAACCTTTCATGGTTATTCTTTAGTACTTTTGGCTTCTGAATGAAATCATTCCACAATGTGAAATACATAAGTAACAACTGGAATTTTCTCATGGTTGTTTCTTGTGTGACAACCATGAATATGGGGAATGTTGGTTCTTGTGTAAGCAACATTCATTTCATTATTTGTTCTCTTGTTGTTATGATAATAAAATGTTGGTTCTTGTGTAAACAACATTTATTTCGTTTACTTGTTTTCTCGCTGTAATAACATTTTAAGCACACATGCATTGGAAATGATAAGCCATCAACATGCATAAGAAATCCTTTTCTTCATGTTATAAATCATGTCAAGATAGATCAATAGTTGGAAAAAGTGCAACAAAGTGTAGTTCGGATGAGACATGTTGGTCATCAATATATGAGGTGATGAATGTGTAAATGTAATCAAATGGTAATGAATATCGCGCCCC